>OU896717.1:16384327-16684661 GCA_918026855.4 Phaedon cochleariae
GACCTTTGCATTATGAGGCAGCGTATATACGCACTGTGGTATTCCGACCTCCATGATATTACAATTATTTTAATGCTATTCAAACAGAATATCCATCGCTGGCGCGCGCTTATCTTTGCAACGGATCCATCGAGGTAGAGTGAAGCGAGAGATGCATTCCAGAGATAAGAAACTTCGAGTCGAAAATAATATCCATCGCTGGCGCGCGCCTATCTTTGCAACGGATCTATCAAGGTAGAGTGAAGCGAGAGATGCATTCCAGAGATGAGAAACTTCGAGTCAAATTCAACTTGAAGGTAGAACTTGATCTTGAAGGTTGAACTTGAAGGTTGAACTTGAAGGTTGAACTTGAAGGTTGAACTTGAAGGTTGAACTTGAAGGTTGAACTTGAAGGTTGAACTTGAAGGTTGAACTTGAAGTTGAATTTGGAGTTTGAACTCGAAGTTTGAACTTGAAGTTTGAACTTGGAGGTTGAACTTGAAGGTTGAACTTGAGGTATGATCTTGAAGTTGAACTTGAAGGTTGAACATGGAGGTTGAACTCGAAGGTTCAACTTGAAGTTCTAACTTAAAGGTTGAACTCGAAGTTCGAAATTGGAGTTGAACTTGAAGGTTAAACTTGAAGTTCGAACTTGAAGGTTGAACTTGGAGTTTGAACTTGAAGTTTGAACTTGAAATTAGAACTTGAATGTTGAACTTGAAGTTTGAACTTGCAGTTTGAACTTGAAGTTGAACTTGAAGTTTGAACTTGAAGTTTGAACTTGGAGTTGAACTTGAAGGTTGAACTCGAAGTTTGAACTTGAAGTTTGAACTCGAAGGTTGAACTTGACGGTTGAACTTGAAGTTTGAACTTGGATTTTGATCTTGAAGTTGAACTTGAAGGTTGAACTTGAAGGTTGAACTCGAGGGTTCAACTTGATGTTCGAATTTGAAGGTCGAACTTGAATGTTGAACTTGAATTTAAACTTGTAGGTTGAACTTGAAGGTTGTACTTGAAGGTTCAACTTGAAGTTTGAACTTGAAGTTTGAACTTGAAGTTGAACTTGAAGGTTGAACTTGAAGGTTGAACTTGAAGTTTGAACTTGGAGGTTGAACTTGAAAATTGAACTTGAAGATAAACTTGAAGGTTGAACTTGATGTTGAACTTGTAGGTTGAACTTGAAGTTTGAACTTGAAAGTTCAACTCGAAGTTTGAACCTAAAGTTTGAACTTGAAGTTTGAATTGAAGTTTGAACTTGAAGTTTGAACTTGAAGTTGAACTTGAAGGTTGAACTCGAAGGTCGAACTTGAATCTTGAACTTGAAGTTTGAACTTGGAGGTTGAACTTGAAGGTTGAACTGCAAGGATGAACTTCAAGTTCAAACTTCAAGTTTGACCTACAAGTCCAACATCAAGTACAACCTTCAAGTTTATCTTCAAGTTCAACCTTCAAGTTCAATTTTCAAGTTCAACCTCCAAGTTCAAACTTCAAGTTCAACCTTCAAGTTCAACTTCAAGTTCAAATTTCAAGTTTAAACCCCAAGTTCAAACTTCAATTCAAACTTCAAATTCGAACTTTAAGTTCAAACTCCGAGTTGAACCTGCAAATTCAACCTTCAAGTTCAACCTACAAGTCCAACTTCAAGTTCAACCTTCAAGTTTGAACTTCAAGTTCAAACTACAAGTTGAACCTTCAAGTTCAACCTACAAGTTCAACCTTCAAGTTTCACTTCAAGTTCTACCTTCAAGTTTGACTAAAAGTTCAACCTTCAAGTTGAACCTTTAAGTTCGACTTCAAGTTCTTACTTCAAGTTGAACCTTCAAGTTCGAACTTCAAAATTGACCTTCAAGTTCAACTTCAATTTCAAGTTCATTCTTCGAGTTAAACCTTCAAGTTCATACTTCAAGTTGAACCTCCAAGTTCAACTTCATGTTCAAACTTGAAGTTCAACCTTCAAGTTCATCCTTCGAGTTAAACCTTCAAGTTCATACTTCAAGTTCAACTTCCAAGTTCAAACTTCAAGTTCAAGATTCAAGTTCAACCTGCGAGTTCAACCTTCAAGTTCAACTTCAAGTTCAAACTTCAAGTTCAAACTCTAATTCAAACTTCAAGTTCAAACTTTGAGTTCAAACTTCGAGTTGAACCTTCAAGTTCAAACTTCAAGTTCAACCTACAAGTTCAACATCAAGTTCAACCTTCAAGTTCAACTTCAAGTTCAACCTTCGAGTTCAATTTCCAAGTTCAACCTCCAAGTTCAAACTTCGAGTTCAACCTTCAAGTTCAACCTTCAAGTTTAAACTTCAAGTTCAACCTTCAAGTTCAACCTTCAAGTTCAACTTCAAGTTCAAACAGTAAGTTCAAACTTCAAGTTGAACCTTCAATTACAACCTTCAAGTTCAACCTACAAGTTTTACTTCAAGTTCAACATTCAAGTTCGACCTTCAAATTCGAACTTCAAGTTGAACCTTCAAGTTCAACCTTCAAGTTCAACCTCCAATTCGAACTTCAAGTTCAAACTTTAAGTTCAAACTCCGAGTTGAACCTGCGAATTCAACCTTCAAGTTCAGCCTACAAGTCCAACTTCAAGTTAAACCTTCAAGTTTGAACTTCAAGTTCAAACTACAAGTTGAACCTTCAAGTTCAACCTTCAAGTGCAACCTTCAAGTTCAACTTCAAGTTCTACCTCCAAGTTTGACTAAAAGTTCAACCTTCAAATTCAAACTTCAAGTTCAACCTTCAAGTTCAACATTCGAGTTCAACCTTCAAGTTCAAACTTCAAGTTCAAACTTTGAGTTCAACCTTCAAGTTCAACTTCAAGCTTAGATTACAAGTTCAAACTTCAAGATCAAACTTCAAGTTCAACCTTCGAGTTTAACTTCAAATTCAACCTTCAAGTTGAACCTTCAAGTTCAACTTCAAGTTTGAACTCCAAAATTGACCTTCAAGTTCAACTTAAATTTCAAACTTCAATTCGAACTTGAAGTTCATCCTTGCAGTTCAACCTTCAAGTTCAACCTCCAAGTTCAACTTCATGTTCAAACTTGAAGTTCAACCTTCAAGTTCATTCTTCAAGTTGAACCTTCAAGTTCATACTTCAAGTTCAACCTCCAAGTTCAACTTCATGTTCAAACTTAAAGTTCAACCTTCAAGTTCATTCTTCGAGTTAAACCTTCAAGTTCATACCTCAAGTTC
The DNA here is from genome assembly GCA_918026855.4 of Phaedon cochleariae. Lineage (NCBI taxonomy): Eukaryota > Metazoa > Arthropoda > Insecta > Coleoptera > Chrysomelidae > Phaedon > Phaedon cochleariae. Next base: position 16,387,499 of record OU896717.1, read on the forward strand.
AACCTCCAAGTTCAAACTTAAAGTTCAAGATTCAAGTTCAACCTTCGAGTTCAACCTTCAAGTTCAACTTCAAGTTCAAACTTCAAGTTCAAACTCTAATTCAAGCTTCAAGTTCAAACTTTGAGTTCAAACTTCGAGTTGAACCTTCAAGTTCAAACTTCAAGTTCAACCTACAAGTTCAACATCAAGTTCAACCTTCAAGTTTAACTTCAAGTTCAACCTTCGAGTTCAATTTCCAAGTTCAACCTCCAAGTTCAAACTTCGAGTTCAACCTTCAAGTTCAACCTTCAAGTTTAGACTTCAAGTTCAACCTTCAAGTTCAACCTTCAAGTTCAACTTCAAGTTCAAACAGTAACTTCAAACTTCAAGTTGAACCTTCAAGTACAACCTTCAAGTTCAACCTACAAGTTTTACTTCAAGTTCAACATTCGAGTTCGACCTTCAAATTCGAACTTCAAGTTGAACCTTCAAGTTCAACCTCCAAGTTCAACTTCAAGTTCAAACTTTGAGTTCAAACTTCAAGTTGAACCTTCAAGAACAACCTTCAAGTTCATTCTACAAGTTTTACTTCAAGCTCAACATTCAAGTTCGACCTCCAAATTCGAACTTCAAGTTGAACCTCCGAGTTCAACCTTCAAGTTCAACCTTCAAGTTAAACCTTCAAGTTCAAACTTCAAGTTCAAACTTCGAGTTCAAACTCCAAGTTCGACTTCAAGTTCAACCTTCAAGCTCAACCTTCAAGTTCAACCTTCTAGTTCAACCTCCAAGCTCAAGTTCAACCTTCAAGTTGAAACTTCAAGTTCAAACTCCTAGTTCAACCTTCAAGTTCAACTTCAAGTTCAAACTTCAAGTTGAACCATCAAGTACAACCTCCAAGTTCAACCTACAAGTTCGACTTCAAGTTCAACATTCAAGTTCTGATTTCTAGTTCAAACTTCAAGTTCAGACTCCAAGTTCAACCTTCAAGTTCAAACTTCGAGTTTAACCTTCAAGTTCAAACTTCGAGTTTAACCTTCAAGTTCAACCTCAATTTCAAACTTCAAGTTCAACCTTCAAGTTCAACCTGCAAGTTCGAACTTCAAGTTGAACCTTCGAGTTCAACCTTCAAGTTCAACCTTCAAGTTCAACTTCAAGATCAAACTTCTAGTTCAACCTTCAAGTTCAACCTTCAAGTTCAAACTTCAAAATCAAACATCGAGTTCAAACTCCAAGTTCAACTTCAAGTTCAACCTTCAAGCTCAACCTTCAAGTTCAACCTCCAAGTTCAACCTTCAAGCTCAAGTTCATCCTTCATGTTGAATTTCAAGTTCAAACTTCAAGTTCAACCGTCAAGTTCAACCTCCAAGTTCAAACTTCAAGTTCAAACTTCGAGTTCAACCTTCAAGTTCAACTTCGAGTTCAACCTACAAGTTTAACTTCAAGTTCAACATTCAAGTTCAACCTTCAAGTTCAAACTTCAAGTTCAAACTTCGAGTTCATCCTTCGAGTTCAACTTCAAGTTCAAACCACAAGTTCAACTTCAAGTTCAACTTCAAGTTCTAACTTCAAGTTCAACCTTCAAGTTCAGACTTCGAGTTTAACCGACAAGTTGAACTTGAAGGTTAAACTTGAAGTTTGAACTTGGAGGTTGAACTTGAAAATTGAACTTGAGTTGAACTTGAAGATAAACTTGAAGGTTGAACTTGATGTTGAACTTGTAGGTTAAACTCGAAGTTTGAACTTGCTGGTTCAACTCGAAGTTTGAACTTAAAGTTTGAACTTGAAGTTTGAATTGAAGTTTGAACTTGAAGTTTGAACTTGAAGTTGAACTTGAAGGTTGAACTCGAAGGTCGAACTTGAATCTTGAACTTGAAGTTTGAACTTGGAGGTTGAACTTGAAGGTTGAACTGCAAGGATGAACTTTAAGTTCGAACTTGAAGTTCGAAATTGAAGTTGAACTTGAGGGTTAAACTTGAAGTTTGAACTTGAAGGTTGAACTCGAAGTTTGATCTTGGAGTTTGAACTTGTAATTTAAGCGTTATATACCCTTCCAAGTCGTCTAATACGTTCACTGCTATCGAATCTGCTTCAAACATATGCATGTCAGATTCTAGACTGCAGAGTTACAGTGTTAACATAGTCGAAGTCGAAGTTTCTTGTTCTGCAAGCTGTGTGCGTTATACCCGCCTAGAACTCATCTTATATGGTCACTGCCGTCGTATCTGCTCCAACTATATGCATGTCAGATTCTAGACTGCAGAGTTAAAGTGTAAACATATTCAATGTTGAAGTTCCATGTTCTGCAAGCTGTGTGCGTTATACTCACTTACAACTCGTCTTTTATGGTCATTGCAATCGTATATGTATCAACTGTATGCATGTTAGATGCTAGACAGCAAAGTTACAGTGTAAACATAGTCGAAGTCGAAGTTTCTCGTAATGCAAGTTGTGTGCGTTATACTCGATTGGAAGTCGTCTTATATGGGCATTATGAACTGGTCTGCTTCAATAGTATCAATGTGAGTTGATAGGATAAAGATATAGAGTGTGCACACCGATGAAGTCGATGTATCTTCATCTGCCTATTGAACTCGATATATGCCCTTCAAAGTCGTCTCATATGGTCACTACGATCATATTTGCTTCAACTGTATCCATGTCAGATGCTAGTCTGCAGAGTTACAGTGTAAACATTGTCGACGTCGAAATTTCTTGTTCTGCAAGCTGTGTGCGTTATACCAGCTTGGAAGTCGTCTCGTATGGTCAGTGCGAACTTGTCTGATTCAATAGTGTCCATTTGAGATGATAGGATAGAGAGATATAGTGTGCACAACGATGAAGTTGTTGTATCTTCATTAGCATATTGAATTCGTTATATACCCTTCGAAGTCATCTTATACGGTCACTGCAATCGTATCTGCTTCAACTGTAGCATGCAACTGTCAGATGCTAGACTGCAGAGTTACAGTGTAAACATAGTCGAAGTAGAAGTTTCTCGTTCTGCAAACTGTATGCGTTATACCCGCTTGGAAGTCGCCTGGACAATCTGTATGAACAATTTGTATATGTTACCTACATTCAAGTCGGCCGGTTGATTGACAATTTTGTTACCGTCACTTAGACATTCAATAATTTTATCAATGTCATTTTTTGTATGAGATTTGTTAGTCATATAAACTTCATTAATAATAAAACCAACGAGAAAATATAACACAGAGTTACTCAATCCACATAACACAGATTTGTTCATGGTCCTTCAAGCCTACATGCAATTTTCCTACAGTCATTAGTGCAAACCAACTTCAAACTCAAAATCAAGAACTGTTCTTCGTCGATCGCATATTCAAGACAATTCATATCATCATCGATCAATAGAAGCAATAATCAAGAAAAAGTCAAGATAATCGAAAATCAATGCAAGAATCATGCTGGAATCTGCATAGCAACCAAGTTAGCACCTGCTTAACCATAGCTGAGACTGCATACATAGAAGCTTATCAATACTATACAGTGAGTTCGTTCCGATTTCAATATCCTCTCCTATCCTTATCCTTTTTAATGAATGCTTAATTCTTCGTTTGAGCTTTATATTGGCTATTATAAGTTAAACGTTGTGGCCTAGGGTATTATCAAACTTCGAATTCATTTCAATTATATTCAGTCACTGAAATGGCTACGAAAGAAGATCAATTGAAGCAATTGACTATAAAGAGAGGTGTAATAAAAGGTCAGCTTACTAGGTTCAGTACTTATTTAAATAACTTCCATAATGATGATATCCAAAATTTAAGAAAACGTTTTGAAAAAATCGAGACCATTTGGGATGAATTCTCAGCTTGTCAATATGAAATTGAAATTCTTGTTGATAGTGATGAGAGTCAAGAAATCGAAAGAACAAATTTTGAAACAACATTTTTTGAGCTGAGTGCCTCTGCACAAAGACTAATTGATGACCATCGCAAACAAGAATTAGAACAAGATGGGCAATCTGTGAATTCAATTCAACAGAATCATCTGATAAGCTCTCAGTTAATGCCACAAAATAATACCATAAAATTACCTGAGATCGCTTTACCCAAATTTGATGGTTCATATGCTAATTATATGCAATTTCATGATTCTTTCAAAGCTATGATCCATGACAATCCATCCCTACCTGGACACCAAAAACTTTTATACTTAAAATCCTGTCTACAAGGTGATGCGTCAAAAGTTATAGATTCTATGAAAGTCACTGATACAAACTACGAGGTTGCCTGGAAATTAATCAAAGAGCATTATGAAGACAAAAGGTCTATTATGAATAACCATTTTAAGATTTTATTTGAGCTTCCTGTTTTATCAAGGGCTACCTCGGAGTCATTGAAACTAATGCTATCCACAGTTCAAAAAGAGATCAGATGTCTAGATTCATTACTGGGTAGAATTGATGAAAACATGCTTTTATATCTCCTAGAATCAAAATTAGATCATGCTACCAAAATTGCTTGAGAAGCTGTGATAGAGCAAGACCGGAGCAACCAGAATCTTCCAAATTTTGAAAAATTCGAAAAATTCCTGAAATCCAGGTATAAGGTCTTAGAAAATGCCAATAATCAAGTGACAAGTCATACACAAAGGGTTTTTGAAACAAAATATAACAATAACAAAGGGTATAATCACAAACAGTTTGAAAACAAAGTTACTTATTCTCATTTAGCATATGAATTAAAATGCAAATTTTGCACTGGAAAACATAACATATATCATTGTTCAAAATTTCTTGAAATACCAGTTTCGAATAGATTGTTTGAAATAAAAAAACTCAAACTGTGTTCAAATTGCCTCAAATCATCCAAGTCACATACTGTAATGGAATGTTCCGGGTCATTATGTAGATATTGCAATCTCAAACACAATTCTTTGATATGTCTTCGTAACGCAAGTACGAATACAAATAGGCCTACAAAAAATGTTGACAATTCAGCAGAGCAATCGAATAACCCTTCTACCAGTGCAGATTCAAGCAACATAACAGTCGTCACACATTGTGCTCAAAATAAAATCAATACATTGCTTTCAACAGCTAAAATCCTTATATTTGATAAAAACAACGAACCTTTAACATGTAGATGTCTTCTTGACTCTGGCAGTCAAAGTAATTTTATTTCTGAGGATTTAGCAAATAAACTACAGATGAAACTGATTAAAAGCTTCGTGCCTGTAGCCGGAATCAATCAATTATCTTCATACATTACTCATAGCATAAATGCAAGAATAAAGTCACTACACAATGGTTTTTCTCGCAACCTCACTTTCTTGGTAATGAAAAATATAACAAATTTTCTACCTCGTCAATCTTTTGATCCTAGTTATTTAAACATACCAAGTAATTTGACTCTAGCAGATCCAGAGTTCAATGAATCACAAGAAATAGACATTTTGCTAGGAGCGCAAATATTCTTCGATCTTCTTTGTGTAGGACAAATAAAACTAGGATTCAATCAGCCTACAATGCAAAAATCGCATTTTGGATGGATCATATCTGGCAACTTACAAACTAATCATCCAATTCAACAGCATTGTTTTTTATCAATAAATAATAATGATGACATTGAAAGCAAACTAGAACGTTTCTGGAAACTAGAAGAAACGCCAAAATCTCTGTTCGAAAAATATACAGCGGAGGAACAATTCTGCGAAAATCATTTTCTAGAAAATACCGAGCGTGACGAATCAGGTCATTTTGTCGTGTCATTACCTTTGAAACCGAATTATCAAGATCTAGGCGACTCCTTTGAGAGTGCAAAACAACGTTTCTTCAATTTAGAAAGAAAAATGCAAAGAAATCCTGAATTTGCGCGTTTATACATTGATTTCATGCGCGAGTTCGAAAACTTGAATCACATGAGACGTCTTACTGATGATGAAGTCCATTCAGCCGAAACAGTATATTACCTACCGCATCACGGAGTCATAAAAACGACGAGTGTAACAACAAAATTACGTGTAGTGTTCGATGCCTCGGCCAAAACTTCTTCAAATTTGTCACTCAATGATGTTTGTTTTGTAGGACCTACCATACAAGACGATTTATTTTCAATCTTACTGCGATTCAGAAAACACAACTTCGTTATAAAGGCAGATATCACCAAGATGTATCGAATGATTAAAGTTAATACAAAACATCATAATCTACAAAGAATCGTTTGGCGTGAAAATAGGAATGAAAATTTAAATCATTTTGCATTAACTCGTGTCACTTACGGTTGTGGTCCATCGGCATTTTTAGCAATAAGATCTCTTCACCAAGCTGCAATAGAAAATCGCGAGAGTTTTCCTTTAGCTTGCGATACTATTTTGGCGGATTTCTACGTCGATGATTTAATTACAGGCAGTGACACATTAGAACAAACAAAGGTTTTGAAGTCTGAAATAACCGACATTTTATCGTCATATGGTTTCAATTTGACTCAATGGATATCAAATGATATAGAAATTTTAAGTCCTTCTGAACAATGCCAAATTCAACATTATTACATAAACAATGACCAGACTATCAAAACGTTAGGTATACAATGGAATCATGTTTCTGACTGTTTTCAATATTTAGTGAATCTCGATGTGCACAATAGAAAAATATCAAAACGAGTTATGTTGTCAATAATATCTCAAATATTCGATCCTCTTGGATTAATAGGACCAATCGTGATAAAGGCAAAAATCATGCTTCAGAGTTTATGGAAAATACAAATTTCATGGGATGAAGCAATTCCACAATCATTATACACCGAATTTTTAAATTTCATATCCGATCTTGAGGATTTGAACCAAATATCGATACCCAGGCATGTTGTGAATGTGAATTACATTTCAATACAACTCCATGGTTTTTCTGATGCGAGTGAAAGAGCCTATGGAGCATGCGCGTATTTTCTATCAACAGATTCATTGGATAATAAAAGTTCGTATTTGATTTGTGCTAAATCGCGCGTAGCTCCTTTAAAGGTGGTTACCCTTCCGCGACTTGAATTATGTGGTGCATTATTATTGACTAATTTAATCAATTCAATTCAAAAGTCTATTCACATTGAAATTGTCAATGTATTCTTATGGACTGATTCAACCATTGTTCTGTCTTGGTTAGCACGCGAATCATCTCAGTTGAAAACGTTTGTAGCTAATAGGGTTGCAGAAATTCATCGTCTAACAAATAATTTCGAATGGCGTCATGTGCCATCAGCTGATAACCCTGCAGACCTAATTTCACGAGGAATAGATGCGGCTACTATCAAGGATAACATCCTGTGGTGGTCGGGGCCAGACTGGTTACTCAAGGATAAATCCCAATGGCCAAACTTCAATATAAATAATTTGGATTCCGATGAGTTGCCAGAATGTGAAAAAAAATTGTTGCATACCTACCATACCATAAATAGTTGGGATATTTTCGAAAGGTACTCTAGTTTCTCAGTATTATGCAAAACATTGGCGTTATGCCTCCGATTTGTAAATAATTGTAGAACAAAAAAAGAACATAGACAGATAGGGAATATAACTCCATCCGAACTCAATAGTACAATCAAGATGTTAGTAAAAGTAGTCCAAGGTCAAACATTTGCAAAGGAACTATACAATTTGAGGAAAAAACAAATTATTTCGAAAAAGAGCAAAATTTTGAGTCTGAGTCCGTTTTTAGATTCCGAGAATATATTGAGAGTAGGAGGAAGACTCACACATTCAACTTTAAATTTTGATCATAAATTTCCCATGTTATTGCCTAGTGATCATAAATTCACCAAACTAATTATTCAGCATGAACACATTATCACTTATCATGGAGGTGTCCAGAGTGTTTTATGTAATATTAGGCGAAAATACTGGCCACTGAATGCAAAAAATGCGATAAAGAGTGTTCTAAGACACTGTATCACATGTTTCAAGGTAAAACCTACCAATTATAATCCTACTATGGGAAATTTACCTGCAGCTCGTATTACCCCTTCTCGCCCGTTTTTGACATGTGGAGTTGATTTCGCAGGACCTTTTCTTGTGAAAGAAGGCATCATGAAGAATCGAAAATTCATTAAAAATTATGTTTGTCTTTTTATTTGTTTCACGACCAAGGCCATACACTTAGAGCTTGTCGGAGATTTGTCATCCGAAGCCTTTCTAAACGCCTTAAAACGATTTATTGCTCGACGCGGAATTTGTAAAAATATTTACAGTGATAATGGACTGAATTTTGTCGGAGCAAACAATATCTTCGAGAATTCGAGAAAATATATTTCAAAATTAGTTGATGATAAATTTGTTAGCGATTATTTACTTCTAAATCAAGTCAGCTGGCATTTCATTCCCCCTCGTGCACCAAACTTTGGTGGATTGTGGGAATCTGCAGTTAAACAGATGAAATATCATATGAAAAGAGTATTAGGTGAAGCACGTTTGACTTATGAAGGCTTCTATACGGCTCTAACAGGAATCGAAGCAATCCTGAATTCAAGACCCATATCTCCCTTATCCAATGACCCCAACGACTTTCAACCTTTAACTCCCGGTCATTTCCTAATCGGCGAACCACTCATATCAATATATGAAGAAGATGTTCAGAATGTTCCGAGTAATCGCCTCAATCATTATGAGCGAATCAAACAGCTGACCCAGCATATATGGTCTAGATGGTCTCATGACTACCTACATAATCTACAGCAGCGAACCAAGTGGAACTTCGACGAGTCTGATTCTAGAACTCCAATAAACGGCTCTCTGGTGTTACTAAAGGAGGATAATCTTCCTCCTATGTGTTGGAAAACTGGCAGAGTGATCAAATTGCTGCCTGGCAAGGACAATATATGCCGAGTTGCAGAGGTTAAAACAAGCAGTGGAATCTTCAAACGTGCAGTGAACAAGCTGTGTGTCTTACCATTGGAGGAATAATATTATGAATAATATGTTTTTCCATTGAAAGTGCTACCTACTTTCAAGTCGGCCGGTTTATGGACAATCTGTATGAACAATTTGTATATGTTACCTACATTCAAGTCGGCCGGTTTATGGACAATCTGTATGAACAATTTGTATATGTTACCTACATTCAAGTCGGCCGGTTGATTGACAATTTTGTTACCGTCACTTAGACATTCAATAATTTTATCAATGTCATTTTTTGTATGAGATTTGTTAGTCATATAAACTTCATTAATAATAAAACCAACGAGAAAATATAACACAGAGTTACTCAATCCACATAACACAGATTTGTTCACGCCTCATATGGTCAATGCAAACTTATGTGCTTCGATAGTGTCAATGTAAGATGATAGGATAGAGAGATATAGTGTGCAAAACGATGAAGTCGATGTATCTTCGTTTGCCTATTGTACTCTTTATATACCCTTCAAAGTCGTCCTAAGCGTGGACATAGTCGAAGTCAAAGTTCCTTGTTGTGCAAACTGTGTGCGTTATTTCCGCCTTGAAGTCGTCTTATATGGGCATCGGTAACTCGTCTGCTTCAATAGTATCCATGTATGTTGATAGGATAGAGATATAGAGTGTGCACACCGATGGAGTCGATGAATCTTCATCTGCCTATTGTAGTTTCCATATACCCTCCAAAGTCGTCTTATATGATCACTGCGATCGTATTTGCTTCAACTGTATGGATGACAGATGCTAGACTGCAGAGTTACAATGTACACATAGTCGAAGTCGATGTTTCTTGTTCAGCAAACTGTGTGCGTTATACTTTTTTGGAAGTCGTCTTATATGGTCAATGAGAATTTGTCTGCTTCGATAGTGTCCATGTGAGATGAGAGGATAGAGAGATATAGTGTGTACGACGATGGAGTTGATGTATACCCATCTGCCTGTTGAACCCGTTATATACCCTTCAAAGTCGTCTAATACGGTCAATGTCATCGTATCTGCTTGAACTATATGCATGTCAGATTCTAGACTGCAGTGTTACAGTGTGAACATAGTCAAAGTCAAAGTTTCTTCTTCTGCAAGCTGTGTGCGTTATACCCGCTCAGAACTCGTCTTATATGGTCACTGCAATCGTGTCTGCTTCAACTGTACGCATGTTAGATGCTAGACGGCAGAGTTACAGTGTAAACAAAGTGGAAATGGAAGTTTCTTGTTGTGCAAGCTGTGTGCGATATTCCCGCTTGAAAGTCGTCTTATATGGTCAATGCAAACTTGTCCGCTTCAATAGTGTCTATGTGGGATGATAGGATAGAGAGATAGAGTGTGCACTCCGATGAAGTCGATGTATCTTCATCTGCTCATTGAACTTGCTATATACCCCTCAAAGCGGTCTTATATGGTCCCTGCAAACATATCTGCTTCAACTGTATGCATGACAGATGCTAGACTGCAGAGTTACAATGTAAACATAGTCGAAGTCGATGTTTCTTGTTCTGCAAACTGTGTGCGTTATACCCGCTCAAAAGTCGTCTTATATGATCAATGAGAGCTTGTCTGCTTCGATAGTGTCTATGTGAGATGAAAGAATAGAGAGATTCAGTGTGTACGACGATGAAGTCGATGTATACCCATCTGCATGTTGAACTCGTTATATACCCTTCCAAGTCGTCTAATACGTTCACTGCTATCGAATCTGCTTCAACTATATGCATGTCAGATTCTAGACTGCAGAGTAACAGTGTTAACATAGTCGAAGTCGAAGTTTCTTGTTCTGCAAGCTGTGTGCGTTATACCCGCTTAGAACTCATCTTATATGGTCACTGCCGTCGTATCTGCTCCAACTATATGCATGTCAGATTCTAGACTGCAGAGTTAAAGTGTAAACATATTCAATGTTGAAGTTCCATGTTCTGCAAGCTGTGTGCGTTATACTCACTTACAACTCGTCTTTTATGGTCATTGCAATCGTATATGTATCAACTGTATGTATGTTAGATGCTAGACGGCAGAGTTACAGTGTGAACAAAGTCGAAGTCGAAGGTTCTTGTTGTGCAAGTTGTGTGCGTTATACCCGCTTGGGAGTCGTCTCATATAGGCCTTGCGAACTCGTCTGCTCCAATTGTATCCATTTGAGATGATAGGATAGAGAGATAGAAAGTGCATACCGATGAAGTCGATGTATCTTCCTCTGCCTATTGTTCTTGATATATACCCTCCACAGTCGTCTTATATGGTCACTGCGATCATATCTGTTTCTACTGTATGCATGTCAGATGCTAGACTGCAGAGTTACAATGTAAACATATTCGAAGTCGAATTTCTTGTTCTACAAGCTGTGTGCAATATAGCCGCTTGGAAGTCGACTCATATGGTCATTGCGAACTTGTTTGCTTCGATGGTGTCCATGTGAGATGATAGGATAGAGAGATAGAGTGTGCACTCCGATGAAGTCTATGTATCTTCATCTGCCTATTGTACTTTCCATATACGCTTCAAAGTCGTCTCATATGATTGATGAGACCATATCTGCTTCAACTGTATGCATGTCAGATGCTAGACTGCAATGTTACAATGTAAACATAGTCGAAGTCGATGTTCCTTGTCCTGCGAACTGTGTGCGTTATACTCGCTTGGGAGTCGTCTCATATGGTCAATGCGTACTCGTCTGTTTCGATAGTGTCCATGTGAGATGATAGGATAGAGAGATATAGTGTGTACGACGATGAAGTCGATGTATCAGCATTTGCCTGTTGTACTCGCTATATACCATCTAGAGTCGTCTCATATGGTCACTGCAATCGTATCTGCATCAACTGTATGCATGTCAGATTCAAGACTTCAGAGTTACAGTGTGAACATAGTCGAAGTCGTTTCTTGTTCTGTAAGCTGTGTGCGTTATACCCGCTTGTGAGTCGTCTTATATGGTCAATGCAAACTTGTCTGCTTCAATAGTGTCCATGTAAGATGATAGGATAGAGAGATAGAGTGTGCACTCTGATGAAGTCGATGTATCTTCATCTGCTCATTGAACTTGCTATATATCCCTCATAGCCGTCTTATATGGTCACTGCAAACATATCTGCTTCAACTGTATGCATGACAGATGCTAGACTGCAGAGTTACAATGTAAACATGTGAACTCGTTATATTGCGTACAGAGTCGTCTTATTCAGTCACTGCTATCGAATGTGCTTCAAATGTATGCATGTCTGATGCTTGACGGCAGAGTAACAGTGTAAACATAGTCGAAGTCGAAGTTTCTCGACATGCAAATTGTGTGCGTTATACTCGATTGGAAGTCGTCTGATACGGGCATCATGGACTCGTCTTCTTCGATAGTATCAATGTGAGTTGATAGGATAAAGATATAGAGTGTGCACACCGATGAAGTCGATGAATCTTCATCTGCCTATTGAACTCGATATATACCCTTCAAAGTCGTCTCATATGGTCACTACGATCATATTTGCTTCGACTGTATTCATGTCAGATGCTAGTCTGCAGAGTTACAGTGTAAACATTGTCAACGTCGAAGTTTCTTGTTCTGCAAGCTGTGTGCGTTATACCTGCTTGGAAGTCGTCTCATATGGTCATTGCGAACTTGTTCGCTCCAATAGTGTCCATTTGAGATGATAGGATAGAGAGATATAGTGTGCACAACGATGAAGTTGTTGTATCTTCATTAGCATATTGAATTCGTTATATACCCTTCGAAGTCATCTTATACGGTCACTGCAATCGTATCTGCTTCAACTGTATGCATGTCAGATGCTAGACTGCAGAGATACAGTGTAAACATAGTCGAAGTCGAAGTTTCTTGTTCTGCAAACTGTATGCATTATACCCGCTTGGAAGTCGCCTTATATGGTCAATGCAAACTTATGTGCTTCGATAGTGTCAATGTAAGATGATAGGATAGAGAGATATATAGTGTGCAAAACGATGAAGTCGATGTGTCTTCGTTTGCCTATTGTACTTTTTATATACCCTTCAGAGTCGTCCTAAGCGGTCACTGCAATGGTATCTGCTTCAACTGTATGCATGTCAGATGCTAGACTTCAGAGTTACAGTGTAAACATAGTCGAAGTCGAAGATCCTTGTTCTGCAAGTTGTGTGCGAAATACCCGCTTGAAACTCATCCTATATGGTCACTGCAATCGTATCTGTTAGATGCTAGACGGCAGAGTTACAGTGTGAACATAGTCGAAAATTTTTGTTCTGCAAACTGTATGCGTTATAGCCGCTTGAAAGTTGTCTCATATGGTCAATGCAAACTTGTTTGCTTCAATAGTTTCAATGTAAGAAGATCGGATAGAGATATATAGTGTGCAAACGATGTATCTTCGTTTGCCTATTGTACTCGTTATATACCCTCCAAAGTCGTCTTATACGGTTACTGCAGTGGTATGTGCTCCAACTGTATGCATGTCAGATGCTAGTTTGCAGAGTTACAGTATAAACATAGTCGAATTCGAAGTTTCTTGTTCTGCAAGCTGTGTGCGATATACCCGCTTGGAAGTCGTCGTATATGGTCAATGCGAACTTGTCTGCTTCAATAGTGTCCATGTGAGATGATAGGATAGAGTGATAGAGTGTGCACTTTGATGAAGTCGATGTATCGTCATCTGCTTATTATACTCGCTATATACCCTTCGAAGCCGTCTTATACGGTCACTGCAAACATATCTGCTTCAGTTGTATGCATGTCAGAAGCTAGACAGCAGAGTTTATGTGTGAACATGGTCGTAGTCGAAGTTCCTTGTTCTGCAAGCTGTGTGCATTATACCCGTTCAGAAGTCGTTCCATATGGGCATTGCGATCTCGTTTGCTCCAATTGTATTCATGTGGGATGATGAAATAGAGATGGAGTTTGCACCGATGAAGTCGATGTCATTTCATTTGCCTATTGAACCCGTTATATACCATTCAGAGTTGTCTTATACGGACACTGCCATCGTATTCGCTCCAACTGTATGCATGTCAGATGCTCAACGGCAGAGAGTCAGTGTAGACATAGTCGAAGTCAAATTTCCTTGTTGTGCAAACTGTGTGCGTTATTTCCGCCTTGAAGTCGTCTTATATGGGCATCGGTAACTCGTCTGCTTCAATAGTATCCATGTATGTTGATTGGATAGAGATATGGAGTGTGCACACCGATGAAGTCGATGTATCTTCATCTGCCTATTGTTCTTTCTATATACCCTCCAAAGTCGTCTTATATGGTCACTGCGATCATATCTGCTCCAATTGTATGCATGACAGACGCTTGACTGCAGAGTTACGATGTAAACATAGTCGAAGTCGATGTTTCTTGTTCTGCAAACTGTGTGCGTTATACTTGCTTGGAAGTCGTCTTCTATGGTCAATGAGAACTTGTCTGCTTCGATAGTGTCGATGTGAGATGATAGGATAGGGAGATATAGTGTTTACGACGATGAAGTCAATGTATACCCATCTGCCTGTTGAACTCGTTATATACCCTTCAAAGTCGTCTAATACGGTCAATGTCATCGTATCTGCGTCAACTATATGCATGTCAGATTCTAGACTGCAGAGTTAAAGTGTGAACATAGTCAAAGTCAAAGTTTCTTGTTCTGCAAGCTGTGTGCGTTATACCCGCTAAGAACTCGTCTTATATGGTCACTGCAATCGTGTCTGCTTCAACTGTATGCATGTTAGATGCTAGACAGCAAAGTTACAGTGTAAACATAGTCGAAGTCGAAGTTTCTCGTAATGCAAGTTGTGTGCGTTATACTCGATTGGAAGTCGTCCTATATGGGCATTATGAACTGGTCTGCTTCAATAGTATCAATGTGAGTTGATAGGATAAAGATATAGAGTGTGCACACCGATGAAGTCGATGTATCTTCATCTGCCTATTGAACTCGATATATACCCTTCAAAGTCGTCTCATATGGTCACTACGATCATATTTGCTTCAACTGTATTCATGTCAGATGCTAGTCTGCAGAGTTACAGTGTAAACATTGTCGACGTCGAATTTTCTTGTTCTGCAAGCTGTGTGCGTTATACCAGCTTGGAAGTCGTCTCGTATGGTCAGTGCGAACTTGTCTGCTTCAATAGTGTCCATTTGAGATGATAGGATAGAGAGTTCAACATGCGGATGGGTATACATCGACTCCATCGTCGTACACACTATATCTCTCTATTCTTTCATCTCACATAGACACTATCGAAGCAGACAAGCTCTCATTGATCATATAAGACGACTTTTGAGCGGGTATAACGCACACAGTTTGCAGAACAAGAAACATCGACTTCGACTATGTTTACATTGTAACTCTGCAGTCTAGCACCTGTCATGCATACAGTTGAAGCAGATATGTTTGCAGGGACCATATAAGACTGCTTTGAGGGGTATATAGCGAGTTCAATGAGCAGATGAAGATACATCGACTTCATCGGAGTGCACACTCTATCTCTCTATCCTATCATCCCACATAGACACTATTGAAGCAGACAAGTTTGCATTGACCATATAAGACGACTTTCAAGCGGGAATATCGCACACAGCTTGCACAACAAGAAACTTCCATTTCGACTTTGTTTACACTGTAACTCTGCCGTCTAGCATCTAACATGCGTACAGTTGAAGCAGACACGATTGCAGTGACCATATAAGACGAGTTCTGAGCGGGTATAACGCACACAGCTTGCAGAAGAAGAAACTTTGACTTTGACTATGTTCACACTATAACACTGCAGTCTAGAATCTGACATGCATATAGTTCAAGCAGATACGATGACATTGACCGTATTAGACGACTTTGAAGGGTATATAACGGGTTCAACAGGCAGATGGGTATACATCAACTCCATCGTCGTACACACTATATCTCTCTATCCTCTCATCTCACATGGACACTATCGAAGCAGACAAATTCTCATTGACCATATAAGACGACTTCCAAAAAAGTATAACGCACACAGTTTGCTGAACAAGGAACTTTGACTTCGACTATGTCTACGCTTAGGACGACTTTGAAGGGTATATAAAGAGTACAATAGGCAAACGAAGATACATCGACTTCATCGTTTTGCACACTATATCTCTCTATCCTATCATCTTACATTGACACTATCGAAGCACATAAGTTTGCATTGACCATATGAGGCGACTTCCAAGCGGGTATAACGCATACAGTTTGCAGAACGAGAAACTTCTACTTCGACTATGTTTACACTGTAACTCTGCAGTCTAGCATCTGACAGTTGCATGCTACAGTTGAAGCAGATACGATTGCAGTGACCGTATAAGATGACTTCGAAGGGTATATAACGAATTCAATATGCTAATGAAGATACAACAACTTCATCGTTGTGCACACTATATCTCTCTATCCTATCATCTCAAATGGACACTATTGAATCAGACAAGTTCGCACTGACCATACGAGACGACTTCCAAGCTGGTATAACGCACACAGCTTGCAGAACAAGAAATTTCGACGTCGACAATGTTTACACTGTAACTCTGCAGACTAGCATCTGACATGAATACAGTTGAAGCAAATATGATCGTAGTGACCATATGAGACGACTTTGAAGGGTATATATCAAGTTCAATAGGCAGATGAAGATACATCGACTTCATCGGTGTGCACACTCTATATCTTTATCCTATCAACTCACATTGATACTATTGAAGCAGACCAGTTTATAATGCCCATATAAGACGACTTCCAATCGAGTATAACGCACACAACTTGCATTACGAGAAACTTCGACTTCGACTATGTTTACATGCAGTCTAGAATCTGACATGCATATAGTTGAAGCAGATACGATGACATTGACCGTATTAGACGACTTTGAAGGGTATATAACGAGTAGATCCAGCAATATGTTGGGTGAAGCTCATATATTTTTCTTTGTTTATAGGGAGTAGGGTAATATATGAATCTTTCGCTAAATCTTTGATGATGAAGTGACTGTCGTAGCCACTCAAATTATGAAAAAAAACTGGAACAAAATAAGAATTTCGGTAACTTATGATACAACTTGAATGACATAATCCACGAAATTCACCTGTAAAATGGTTATGATCTTGAGCTATGGTATCAGATTGCTTGAAAGGTTTTTCACAAATATGACACACTTCTTTATTTTGAACTTCTTCAATTTGCATTGGTTTATTTATTTTCATTTGTTCTTCAATTAATTTGGCAAGATCATCTAATTCGTTAACGAACCAATCAGTGCAATTTACACCTCTGAAACTCTGCAATCGTATCTGTTTCAACTGTATGCAAGTTAGAAGCTAGACGGCAGAGTTACAGTGTGAACAAAGTCGAAGTCGAAGGTTCTTGTTGTGCTAGTCGTGTGCGTTATACCCGCTTGAAAGTCGTCTCATATAGGCCTTGCGAACTCGTCTGCTTCAATAGTATCCATTTGAGATGATAGGATAGAAAGATAGAAAGTGCATACCGATGAAGTCGATGTATCTTCCTCTGCCTATTGTTCTTGATATATACCCTCCAAAGTCGTCTTATATGGCCACTGCAGTCATATCTGCTTCAACTGTATGCTTGTCAGATGCAAGACTGCAGAGTTACAATGTAAACATATTCGAAGTCGAATTTCTTGTTCTACAAGCTGTGTGCAATATACCCGCTTGGAAGTCGTCTCATATGGTCATTGCGAACTCGTTTGCTTCAATCGTGTCTATGTAAGATGATAGGATAGAGAGATAGAGTGTGCACTCCGATGAAGTCGATGTATCTTCATCTGCCAATTGTACTTCCTATATACGCTCCAAAGTCGTCTGATATGGTTGATGCGACCATATCTGCTTCAACTGTATGCATGTCAGATGCTAGACTGCATAGTTACAATGTAAACATAGTCGAAGTCGATGATTCTTGTCCTGCGAACTGTGTGCGTTATACTCGCTTGGAAGTCGTCTCATATTGTCATTGCGATCATATCTGCTTCAACTTTATGCATGTCAGAAGCTAGACTGCAGAGTTTATGTGTGAACATAGTCGTAGTCGACGTTTCTTGTTCTGCAAGTTGTGCGCGTTATTCCCGCTTGAAAGTCGTCTTATATGGTCACTGCAATCGTGTGTGCTTCAACTGTATGCATGTTAGATGCTAGACGGCAGAGTTACAGTGTAAACAAGGTCGAAATCGAAGTCTCTTATTGTGCAAGTTGTGTGCGTTATACCCGCTTTGGAGTCGTCTCATATGGGCATCAGTATTTCGTCTGCTTCAATAATATCCATGTGAGTTGATAGGATAGAGATATAAAGTGTGCACACCGATGAAGTGGATGTATCTCCATCTGCCTATTGTACTCGATATATACCCTTCAAAGTCGTCTCATATGGTCACAACGATCCTATCTGCTTCAACTGTAGATGCTAGACGGCAGAGTTACAGTGTTAACATGGTCGAAGTTTCTTGTTCTGCGAACTGTATGCGTTATAGCTGCTCGAAAGTCGTCTCATATGGTCAATGCAAACTCGTCTGCTTCAATACTGTCAATGTAAGATGATCGGATAGAGATATATAGTGTGCAAAACGATGAAGTAGATGAATCTTCGTTTGCCAATTGTACTCGTTATATACCCTCCAAAGTCGTCTCATACGGTCATTGCAATGGTATCTGCTTCAACTGTATGCATGTCAGATGCTAGACAGCAGAGTTTATGTGTGAACATAGTCGTAGTCGAAGTTTCTTGTTCTGCAAAATGTGGGCATCATACCCGCTTAGGAGTCGTTCCATATGGGCATTGCGAACTCGTTTGCTTCAATAGTATTCATGTGGGATGATAGGATAGAGATGGAGTTTGCACACCGATGAAGTCGATATAAATTCATTTGCCTATTGAACCCATAATATACCTTCCAGAGTCGTCTTATACGGTCACTTCCATCGTATTTGCTTCAACTGTATGCATGTCAGATGCTAAAAGCAGAGAGTCAGTGTAAACATAGTCGAAGTTGAAGTTACTTGTTGTGCAAGTTGTGTGCGTTATTTCCGCTTCGAAGTCATCTCATATCAACATCGGGAACGCATCTGCTTCAATAGTATCCATGTATGTTGATAGGATAGAGATATAGAGTGTGCACACCGATGGAGTCGATGTATCTTCATCTGCCTATTGTAGTTTCTATATACCCTCCAAAGTCGTCTTATATGATCACTGCGATCGTATTTGCTTCAACTGTATGCATGACAGATGCTAGACTGCAGAGTTACAATGTAAACATAGTGGAAGTCGATGTTTCTTGTTCTGCAAACTGTGTGCGTTATACTTCTTTGGAAGTCCTCTTATATGGTCAATGAGAATTTGTCTGCTTCGATAGTGTCCATGTGAGATGAGAGGATAGAGAGATATAGTGTGTACGACGATGGAGTTGATGTATACCCATCTGCCTGTTGAACCCGTTATATACCCTTCAAAGTCGTTTAATACGGTCAATGTCATCGTATCTGCTTGAACTATATGCATGTCAGATTCTAGACTGCAGTGTTACAGTGTGAACATAGTCAAAGTCAAAGTTTCTTCTGCAAGCTGTGTGCGTTATACCCGCTCAGAACTCGTCTTATATGGTCACTGCAATCGTGTCTGCTTCAACTGTACCCGCTTGAAAGTCGTCTTATATGGTCAATGCGAACTTTTCTGCTTCAATAGTGTCTATGTGGGATGATAGGATAGAGAGATAGAGTGTGCACTCCGATGAAGTCGATGTATCTTCATCTGCTCATTGAACTTGCTATATACCCCTCAAAGCGGTCTTATATGGTCCCTGCAAACATATCTGCTTCAACTGTATGCATGACAGATGCTAGACTGCAGAGTTACAATGTAAACATAGTCGAAGTCGATGTTTCTTGTTCTGCAAACTGTGTGCGTTATACCCGCTCAAAAGTCGTCTTATATGATCAATGAGAGCTTGTCTGCTTCGATAGTGTCTATGTGAGATGAAAGAATAGAGAGATATAGTGTGTACGACGATGAAGTCGATGTATACCCATCTGCATGTTGAACTCGTTATATACCCTTCCAAGTCGTCTGATACGTTCACTGCTATCGAATCTGCTTCAACTATATGCATGTCAGATTCTAGACTGCAGAGTTACAGTGTTAACATAGTCGAAGTCGAAGTTTCTTGTTCTGCAAGCTGTGTGCGTTATACCCGCTTAGAACTCATCTTATATGGTCACTGCCGTCGTATCTGCTCCAACTATATGCATGTCAGATTCTAGACTGCAGAGTTAAAGTGTAAACATGTTCAATGTCGAAGTTCCATGTTCTGCAAGCTGTGTGCGTTATACTCACTTACAACTCGTCTTTTATGGTCATTGCAATCGTATATGTATCAACTGTATGTATGTTAGATGCTAGACGGCAGAGTTACAGTGTGAACAAAGTCGAAGTCGAAGGTTCTTGTTGTGCAAGTTGTGTGCGTTATACCCGCTTGGGAGTCGTCTCATATAGGCCTTGCGAACTCGTCTGCTTCAATTGTATCCATTTGAGATGATAGGATAGAGAGATAGAAAGTGCATACCGATGAAGTCGATGTATCTTCCTCTGCCTATTGTTCTTGATATATACCCTCCACAGTCGTCTTATATGGTCACTGCGATCATATCTGTTTCAACTGTATGCATGTCAGATGCTAGACTGCAGAGTTACAATGTAAACATATTCGAAGTCGAATTTCTTGTTCTACAAGCTGTGTGCAATATAGCCGCTTGGAAGTCGACTCATATGGTCATTGCGAACTTGTTTGCTTCGATGGTGTCCATGTGAGATGATAGGATAGAGAGATAGAGTGTGCACTCCGATGAAGTCTATGTATCTTCATCTGCCTATTGTACTTTCCACATACGCTTCAATGTCTCATATGGTTGATGAGACCATATCTGCTTCAACTGTATGCATGTCAGATGCTAGACTGCAATGTTACAATGTAAACATAGTCGAAGTCGATGTTTCTTGTCCTGCGAACTGTGTGCGTTATACTCGCTTGGGAGTCGTCTCATATGGTCAATGCGTACTTGTCTGTTTCGATAGTGTCCATGTGAGATGATAGGATAGAGAGATATAGTGTGTACGACGATGAAGTCGATGTATCAGCATTTGCCTGTTGTACGCGCTATATACCATCTAGAGTCGTCTCATATGGTCACTGCAATCGTATCTGCATCAACTGTATGTCAGATTCAAGACTTCAGAGTTACAGTGTGAACATAGTCGAAGTCGTTTCTTGTTCTGTAAGCTGTGTGCGTTATACCCGCTTGTGAGTCGTCTTATATGGTCAATGCAAACTTGTCTGCTTCAATAGTGTCCATGTAAGATGATAGGATAGAGAGATAGAGTGTGCACTCCGATGAAGTCGATGTATCTTCATCTGCTCATTGAACTTGCTATATATCCCTCATAGCCGTCTTATATGGTCACTGCAAACATATCTGCTTCAACTGTATGCATGACAGATGCTAGACTGCAGAGTTACAATGTAAACATGTGAACTCGTTATATTGCGTACAGAGTCGTCTTATTCAGTCACTGCTATCGAATGTGCTTCAAATGTATGCATGTCTGATGCTTGACGGCAGAGTAACAGTGTAAACATAGTCGAAGTCGAAGTTTCTCGACATGCAAATTGTGTGCGTTATACTCGATTGGAAGTCGTCTGATACGGGCATCATGGACTCGTCTTCTTCGATAGTATCAATGTGAGTTGATAGGATAAAGATATAGAGTGTGCACACCGATGAAGTCGATGAATCTTCATCTGCCTATTGAACTCGATATATACCCTTCAAAGTCGTCTCATATGGTCACTACGATCATATTTGCTTCGACTGTATTCATGTCAGATGCTAGTCTGCAGAGTTACAGTGTAAACATTGTCGACGTCGAAGTTTCTTGTTCTGCAAGCTGTGTGCGTTATACCTGCTTGGAAGTCGTCTCATATGGTCATTGCGAACTTGTTCGCTTCAATAGTGTCCATTTGAGATGATAGGATAGAGAGATATAGTGTGCACAACGATGAAGTTGTTGTATCTTCATTAGCATATTGAATTCGTTATATACCCTTCGAAGTCATCTCATACGGTTACTGCAATCGTATCTGCTTCAACTGTATGCATGTCAGATGCTAGACTGCAGAGATACAGTGTAAACATAGTCGAAGTCGAAGTTTGTTGTTCTGCAAACTGTATGCGTTATACCCGCTTGGAAGTCGCCTTATATGGTCAATGCAAACTTATGTGCTTCGATAGTGTCAATGTAAGATGATAGGATAGAGAGATATATAGTGTGCAAAACGATGAAGTCGATGTATCTTCGTTTGCCTATTGTACTCTTTATATACCCTTCAGAGTCGTCCTAAGCGGTCACTGCAATGGTATCTGCTTCAACTGTATGCATGTCAGATGCTAGACTTCAGAGTTACAGTGTAAACATAGTCGAAGTCGAAGATCCTTGTTCTGCAAGTTGTGTGCGAAATACCCGCTTGAAACTCGTCCTATATGGTCACTGCAATCGTATCTGTTAGATGCTAGACGGCAGAGTTACAGTGTGAACATAGTCGAAAATGCTTGTTCTGCAAACTGTATGCGTTATAGCCGCTTGAAAGTCGTCTCATATGGTCAATGCAAACTTGTTTGCTTCAATAGTGTCAATGTAAGATGATCGGATAGAGATATATAGTGTGCAAACGATGTATCTTCGTTTGCCTATTGTACTCGTTATATACCCTCCAAAGTCGTCTTATACGGTTACTGCAGTGGTATGTGCTTCAACTGTATGCATGTCAGATGCTAGTTTGCAGAGTTACAGTATAAACATAGTCGAATACGAAGTTTCTTGTTCTGCAAGCTGTGTGCGATATACCCGCTTGGAAGTCGTCGTATATGGTCAATGCGAACTTGTCTGCTTCAATAGTGTCCATGTGAGATGATAGGATAGAGTGATAGAGTGTGCACTTTGATGAAGTCGATGTATCTTCATCTGCTTATTGTACTCGCTAAATACCCTTCGAAGCCGTCTTATACGGTCACTGCAAACATATCTGCTTCAGTTGTATGCATGTCAGAAGCTAGACAGCAGAGTTTATGTGTGAACATGGTCGTAGTCGAAGTTCCTTGTTCTGCAAGTTGTGTGCATTATACCCGTTCAGAAGTCGTTCTATATGGGCATTGCGATCTCGTTTGCTCCAATTGTATTCATGTGGGATGATGAAATAGAGATGGAGTTTGCACCGATGAAGTCGATGTCATTTCATTTGCCTATTGAACCCGTTATATACCATTCAGAGTTGTCTTATACGGACACTGCCATCGTATTCGCTCCAACTGTATGCATGTCAGATGCTCAACGGCAGAGAGTCAGTGTAGACATAGTCGAAGTCAAAGTTCCTTGTTGTGCAAACTGTGTGCGTTATTTCCGCCTTGAAGTCGTCTTATATGGGCATCGGTAACTCGTCTGCTTCAATAGTATCCATGTATGTTGATAGGATAGAGATATGGAGTGTGCACACCGATGAAGTCGATGTATCTTCATCTGCCTATTGTTCTTTCTATATACCCTCCAAAGTCGTCTTATATGGTCACTGCGATCATATCTGCTCCAATTGTATGCATGACAGACGCTTGACTGCAGAGTTACGATGTAAACATAGTCGAAGTCGATGTTTCTTGTTCTGCAAACTGTGTGCGTTATACTTGCTTGGAAGTCGTCTTCTATGGTCAATGAGAACTTGTCTGCTTCGATAGTGTCAATGTGAGATGATAGGATAGAGAGATATAGTGTTTACGACGATGAAGTCAATGTATACCCATCTGCCTGTTGAACTCGTTATATACACTTCAAAGTCGTCTAATACGGTCAATGTCATCGTATCTGCGTCAACTATATGCATGTCAGATTCTAGACTGCAGAGTTAAAGTGTGAACATAGTCAAAGTCAAAGTTTCTTGTTCTGCAAGCTGTGTGCGTTATACCCGCTCAGAACTCGTCTTATATGGTCACTGCAATCGTGTCTGCTTCAACTGTATGCATGTTAGATGCTAGACAGCAAAGTTACAGTGTAAACATAGTCGAAGTCGAAGTTTCTCGTAATGCAAGTTGTGTGCGTTATACTCGATTGGAAGTCGTCTTATATGGGCATTATGAACTGGTCTGCTTCAATAGTATCAATGTGAGTTGATAGGATAAAGATATAGAGTGTGCACACCGATGAAGTCGATGTATCTTCATCTGCCTATTGAACTTGATATATACCCTTCAAAGTCGTCTCATATGGTCACTACGATCATATTTGCTTCAACTGTATTCATGTCAGATGCTAGTCTGCAGAGTTACAGTGTAAACATTGTCGACGTCGAAATTTCTTGTTCTGCAAGCTGTGTGCGTTATACCAGCTTGGAAGTCGTCTCGTATGGTCAGTGCGAACTTGTCTGATTCAATAGTGTCCATTTGAGATGATAGGATAGAGAGATATAGTGTGCACAACGATGAAGTTGTTGTATCTTCATTAGCATATTGAATTCGTTATATACCCTTCGAAGTCATCTTATACGGTCACTGCAATCGTATCTGCTTCAGCTGTAGCATGCAACTGTCAGATGCTAGACTGCAGAGTTACAGTGTAAACATAGTCGAAGTAGAAGTTTCTCGTTCTGCAAACTGTATGCGTTATACCCGCTTGGAAGTCGCCTCATATGGTCAATGCAAACTTATGTGCTTCGATAGTGTCAATGTAAGATGATAGGATAGAGAGATATAGTGTGCAAAACGATGAAGTCGATGTATCTTCGTTTGCCTATTGTACTCTTTATATACCCTTCAAAGTCGTCCTAAGCGTAGACATAGTCGAAGTCAAAGTTCCTTGTTCAGCAAACTGTGTGCGTTATACTTTTTTGGAAGTCGTCTTATATGGTCAATGAGAATTTGTCTGCTTCGATAGTGTCCATGTGAGATGAGAGGATAGAGAGATATAGTGTGTACGACGATGGAGTTGATGTATACCCATCTGCCTGTTGAACCCGTTATATACCCTTCAAAGTCGTCTAATACGGTCAATGTCATCGTATCTGCTTGAACTATATGCATGTCAGATTCTAGACTGCAGTGTTATAGTGTGAACATAGTCAAAGTCAAAGTTTCTTCTTCTGCAAGCTGTGTGCGTTATACCCGCTCAGAACTCGTCTTATATGGTCACTGCAATCGTGTCTGCTTCAACTGTACGCATGTTAGATGCTAGACGGCAGAGTTACAGTGTAAACAAAGTCGAAATGGAAGTTTCTTGTTGTGCAAGCTGTGTGCGATATTCCCGCTTGAAAGTCGTCTTATATGGTCAATGCAAACTTGTCTGCTTCAATAGTGTCTATGTGGGATGATAGGATAGAGAGATAGAGTGTGCACTCTGATGAAGTCGATGTATCTTCATCTGCTCATTGAACTTGCTATATACCCCTCAAAGCAGTCTTATATGGTCCCTGCAAACATATCTGCTTCAACTGTATGCATGACAGGTGCTAGACTGCAGAGTTACAATGTAAACATAGTCGAAGTCGATGTTTCTTGTTCTGCAAACTGTGTGCGTTATACCCGCTCAAAAGTCGTCTTATATGATCAATGAGAGCTTGTCTGCTCCGATAGTGTCTATGTGAGATGAAAGGATAGAGAGATATAGTGTGTACGACGATGGAGTCGATGTATACCCATCTGCATGTTGAACTCGTTATATACCCTTCCAAGTCGTCTAATACGTTCACTGCTATCGAATCTGCTTCAAACATATGCATGTCAGATTCTAGACTGCAGAGTTACAGTGTTAACATAGTCGAAGTCGAAGTTTCTTGTTCTGCAAGCTGTGTGCGTTATACCCGCCTAGAACTCATCTTATATGGTCACTGCCGTCGTATCTGCTCCAACTATATGCATGTCAGATTCTAGACTGCAGAGTTAAAGTGTAAACATATTCAATGTTGAAGTTCCATGTTCTGCAAGCTGTGTGCGTTATACTCACTTACAACTCGTCTTTTATGGTCATTGCAATCGTATATGTATCAACTGTATGCATGTTAGATGCTAGACAGCAAAGTTACAGTGTAAACATAGTCGAAGTCGAAGTTTCTCGTAATGCAAGTTGTGTGCGTTATACTCGATTGGAAGTCGTCTTATATGGACATTATGAACTGGTCTGCTTCAATAGTATCAATGTGAGTTGATAGGATAAAGATATAGAGTGTGCACACCGATGAAGTCGATGTATCTTCATCTGCCTATTGAACTCGATATATGCCCTTCAAAGTCGTCTCATATGGTCACTACGATCATATTTGCTTCAACTGTATCCATGTCAGATGCTAGTCTGCAGAGTTACAGTGTAAACATTGTCGACGTCGAAATTTCTTGTTCTGCAAGCTGTGTGCGTTATACCAGCTTGGAAGTCGTCTCGTATGGTCAGTGCGAACTTGTCTGATTCAATAGTGTCCATTTGAGATGATAGGATAGAGAGATATAGTGTGCACAACGATGAAGTTGTTGTATCTTCATTAGCATATTGAATTCGTTATATACCCTTCGAAGTCATCTTATACGGTCACTGCAATCGTATCTGCTACAACTGTAGCATGCAACTGTCAGATGCTAGACTGCAGAGTTACAGTGTAAACATAGTCGAAGTAGAAGTTTCTCGTTCTGCAAACTGTATGCGTTATACCCGCTTGGAAGTCGCCTCATATGGTCAATGCAAACTTATGTGCTTCGATAGTGTCAATGTAAGATGATAGGATAGAGAGATATAGTGTGCAAAACGATGAAGTCGATGTATCTTCGTTTGCCTATTGTACTCTTTATATACCCTTCAAAGTCGTCCTAAGCGTAGACATAGTCGAAGTCAAAGTTCCTTGTTGTGCAAACTGTGTGCGTTATTTCCGCCTTGAAGTCGTCTTATATGGGCATCGGTAACTCGTCTGCTTCAATAGTATCCATGTATGTTGATAGGATAGAGATATAGAGTGTGCACACCGATGGAGTCGATGAATCTTCATCTGCCTATTGTAGTTTCTATATACCCTCCAAAGTCGTCTTATATGATCACTGCGATCGTATTTGCTTCAACTGTATGGATGACAGATGCTAGACTGCAGAGTTACAATGTACACATAGTCGAAGTCGATGTTTCTTGTTCAGCAAACTGTGTGCGTTATACTTTTTTGGAAGTCGTCTCATATGGTCAATGAGAATTTGTCTGCTTCGATAGTGTCCATGTGAGATGAAGTTGTTGTATCTTCATTAGCATATTGAATTCGTTATATACCCTTCGAAGTCATCTTATACGGTCACTGCAATCGTATCTGCTTCAACTGTATGCATGTCAGATGCTAGACTGCAGAGATACAGTGTAAACATAGTCGAAGTCGAAGTTTCTTGTTCTGCAAACTGTATGCATTATACCCGCTTGGAAGTCGCCTTATATGGTCAATGCAAACTTATGTGCTTCGATAGTGTCAATGTAAGATGATAGGATAGAGAGATATATAGTGTGCAAAACGATGAAGTCGATGTGTCTTCGTTTGCCTATTGTACTTTTTATATACCCTTCAGAGTCGTCCTAAGCGGTCACTGCAATGGTATCTGCTTCAACTGTATGCATGTCAGATGCTAGACTTCAGAGTTACAGTGTAAACATAGTCGAAGTCGAAGATCCTTGTTCTGCAAGTTGTGTGCGAAATACCCGCTTGAAACTCGTCCTATATGGTCACTGCAATCGTATCTGTTAGATGCTAGACGGCAGAGTTACAGTGTGAACATAGTCGAAAATTTTTGTTCTGCAAACTGTATGCGTTATAGCCGCTTGAAAGTTGTCTCATATGGTCAATGCAAACTTGTTTGCTTCAATAGTTTCAATGTAAGAAGATCGGATAGAGATATATAGTGTGCAAACGATGTATCTTCGTTTGCCTATTGTACTCGTTATATACCCTCCAAAGTCGTCTTATACGGTTACTGCAGTGGTATGTGCTCCAACTGTATGCATGTCAGATGCTAGTTTGCAGAGTTACAGTATAAACATAGTCGAATTCGAAGTTTCTTGTTCTGCAAGCTGTGTGCGATATACCCGCTTGGAAGTCGTCGTATATGGTCAATGCGAACTTGTCTGCTTCAATAGTGTCCATGTGAGATGATAGGATAGAGTGATAGAGTGTGCACTTTGATGAAGTCGATGTATCTTCATCTGCTTATTATACTCGCTATATTCCCTTCGAAGCCGTCTTATACGGTCACTGCAAACATATCTGCTTCAGTTGTATGCATGTCAGAAGCTAGACAGCAGAGTTTATGTGTGAACATGGTCGTAGTCGAAGTTCCTTGTTCTGCAAGCTGTGTGCATTATACCCGTTCAGAAGTCGTTCCATATGGGCATTGCGATCTCGTTTGCTCCAATTGTATTCATGTGGGATGATGAAATAGAGATGGAGTTTGCACCGATGAAGTCGATGTCATTTCATTTGCCTATTGAACCCGTTATATACCATTCAGAGTTGTCTTATACGGACACTGCCATCGTATTCGCTCCAACTGTATGCATGTCAGATGCTCAACGGCAGAGAGTCAGTGTAGACATAGTCGAAGTCAAAGTTCCTTGTTGTGCAAACTGTGTGCGTTATTTCCGCCTTGAAGTCGTCTTATATGGGCATCGGTAACTCTGCTTCAATAGTATCCATGTATGTTGATCGGATAGAGATATGGAGTGTGCACACCGATGAAGTCGATGTATCTTCATCTGCCTATTGTTCTTTCTATATACCCTCCAATGTCGTCTTATATGGTCACTGCGATCATATCTGCTCCAATTGTATGCATGACAGACGCTTGACTGCAGAGTTACGATGTAAACATAGTCGAAGTCGATGTTTCTTGTTCTGCAAACTGTGTGCGTTATACTTGCTTGGAAGTCGTCTTCTATGGTCAATGAGAACTTGTCTGCTTCGATAGTGTCGATGTGAGATGATAGGATAGGGAGATATAGTGTTTACGACGATGAAGTCAATGTATACCCATCTGCCTGTTGAACTCGTTATATACCCTTCAAAGTCGTCTAATACGGTCAATG
This sequence comes from Phaedon cochleariae, assembly GCA_918026855.4. NCBI lineage: Eukaryota > Metazoa > Arthropoda > Insecta > Coleoptera > Chrysomelidae > Phaedon > Phaedon cochleariae. The sequence continues at coordinate 16,416,490 of OU896717.1, forward strand.
TCATCGTATCTGCGTCAACTATATGCATGTCAGATTCTAGACTGCAGAGTTAAAGTGTGAACATAGTCAAAGTCAAAGTTTCTTGTTCTGCAAGCCGTGTGCGTTATACCCGCTAAGAACTCGTCTTATATGGTCACTGCAATCGTGTCTGCTTCAACTGTATGCATGTTAGATGCTAGACAGCAAAGTTACAGTGTAAACATAGTCGAAGTCGAAAGTTTCTCGTAATGCAAGTTGTGTGCGTTATACTCGATTGGAAGTCGTCCTATATGGGCATTATGAACTGGTCTGCTTCAATAGTATCAATGTGAGTTGATAGGATAAAGATATAGAGTGTGCACACCGATGAAGTCGATGTATCTTCATCTGCCTATTGAACTCGATATATACCCTTCAAAGTCGTCTCATATGGTCACTACGATCATATTTGCTTCAACTGTATTCATGTCAGATGCTAGTCTGCAGAGTTACAGTGTAAACATTGTCGACGTCGAATTTTCTTGTTCTGCAAGCTGTGTGCGTTATACCAGCTTGGAAGTCGTCTCGTATGGTCAGTGCGAACTTGTCTGCTTCAATAGTGTCCATTTGAGATGATAGGATAGAGAGATATAGTGTGCACAGCGATGAAGTTGTTGTATCTTCATTAGCATATTGAATTCGTTATATACCCTTCGAAGTCATCTTATACGGTCACTGCAATCGTATCTGCTTCAACTGTAGCATTCAACTGTCAGATGCTAGACTGCAGAGTTACAGTGTAAACATAGTCGAAGTAGAAGTTTCTCGTTCTGCAAACTGTATGCGTTATGCCCGCTTGGAAGTCGCCTCATATGGTCAATGCAAACTTATGTGCTTCGATAGTGTCAATGTAAGATGATAGGATAGAGAGATATAGTGTGCAAAACGATGAAGTCGATGTATCTTCGTTTGCCTATTGTACTCTTTATATACCCTTCAAAGTCGTCCTAAGCGTAGACATAGTCGAAGTCAAAGTTCCTTGTTGTGCAAACTGTGTGCGTTATTTCCGCCTTGAAGTCGTCTTATATGGGCATCGGTAACTCGTCTGCTTCAATAGTATCCATGTATGTTGATAGGATAGAGATATAGAGTGTGCACACCGATGGAGTCGATGAATCTTCATCTGCCTATTGTAGTTTCTATATACCCTCCATAGTCGTCTTATATGATCACTGCGATCGTATTTGCTTCAACTGTATGCATGACAGAAGCTAGACTGCAGAGTTACAATGTACACATAGTCGAAGTTGATGTTTCTTGTTCAGCAAACTGTGTGCGTTATACTTTTTTGGAAGTCGTCTTATATGGTCAATGAGAACTTGTCTGCTTCGATATTGTCCATGTGAGATAAAAGGATAGAGAGATATAGTGTGTACGACGATGAAGTCGATGTATACCCATCTGCCTGTTGAACTCGTTATATACCCTCCAAAGTCGTCTAATACGGTCAATGTCATCGTATCTGCTCGAACCATATGCATGTCAGATTCAAGACTGCAGAGTTACAGTGTGAACATAGTCAAAGTCAAAGTTTCTTCTTCTGCAAGCTGTGTGCGTTATACCCGCTCAGAACTCGTCTCATATGGTCACTGCAATCGTGTCTGTTTCAACTATATGCATGTCAGATGATGAAAATCCTTGTTCTGCAAGTTGTGTGCGAAATACCCGCTTGAAACTCGTCCTATATGGTCACTGCAATCGTATCTGTTACAACTGTATGCATGTTAGATGCTAGACGGCAGAGTTACAGTGTGAACATAGTCGAAAATTCTTGTTCTGCAAACTGTATGCTTTACAGCCGCTTGAAAGTCGTCCCATATGGTCAATGCAAACTTGTCTGCTTCAATAGTGTCAATGTAAAATGATCGGATAGAGATATATAGTGTGCAAAACGATGAATTCGATGTATCTTCGTTTGCCTATCGTACTCGTTATATACCCTCCAAAGTCGTCTTATACGGTTACTGCAAAGGTATGTGCTTCAACTGTATGCATGTCAGATGCTAGACTGCAGAGTTAAAGTGTAAACATAGTCGAATTCGAAGTTTCTTGTTCTGCAAGCTGTATGCGATATACCCGCTTGGAAGTCGTCGTATATGGTCAATTCGAACTTGTCTGCTTTAATAGTGTCCATGTGAGATAAAAGGATAGAGAGATAGAGTGTGCACTTTGATGAAGTCGATGTATCTTCATCTGCTTATTGTACTTGCTATATACCATTCGAAGCCGTCTCATACGGCCACTGCAAACATATCTGCTTCAGTTGTATTTATGTCAGGAGCTAGACAGCAGAGTTTATGTGTGAACATGGTCGTAGTCGAAGTTCCTTGTTCTGCAAGTTGTGTGCATTATACCTGTTCAGAAGTCGTTCCATATGGGCATTGCGATCTCGTTTGCCCCAACTGTATTAATATGGGATGATGAAATAGAGATGGAGTTTGCACACCGATGAAGTCGATGTAATTTCATTCGCCTATTGAACCCGTTATATACCATTCAGAGTTGTCTTATACGGACACTGCCATCGTATTTGCTTCAACTGTATGCATGTCAGATGCTCAACAGCAGAGAGTCAGTGTAGACATAGTCGAAGTCGAAGTTCCTTGTTGTGCAAACTGTGTGCGTTATTTCCGCCTTGAAGTCGACTTATATGGGCATCGGTAACTCGTCTTCTTCGATAGTATCCATGTATGTTGATAGGATAGAGATATAGAGTGTGCACACCGATGAAGTCGATGTATCTTCATCTGCCTATTGTTCTTTCTATATACCCTCCAAAGTCGTCTTATATGGTTGCTGCGATCATATCTGCTCCAATTGTATGCATGACAGACGCTAGACTGCAGAGTTACGATGTAAACATAGTCGAAGTCGATGTTTCTTGTTCTGCAAACTGTGTGCGTTATACTTGCTTGAAAGTCGTCTTGTATGGTCAATGAGAACTTGTCTGCTTCGATAGTGTCCATGTGAGATGATAGGATAGGGAGATATAGTGTGTACGGCGATGAAGTCGATGTATACCCATCTGCCTGTTGAACTCGTTATATACCATTCAAAGTCGTCTAATACGGTCAATGTCATCGTATCTGCTCCAACTATATGCATGTCAGATTCTAGACTGCAGAGTTAAAGGGTGAACATAGTCAAAGTCAAAGTTTCTTGTTCTGCAAGCTGTGTGCGTTATACCCGCTTAGAACTCGTCTCATATGGTCACTGCAATCGTGTCTGCTCCAACTGTATGCATGTTAGATGCTAGACGGCAAAGTTACAGTGTAAACATAGTCGAAGTCGAAGTTTCTCGTTATGCAAGTTGTGTGCGTTATACTCGATTGGAAGTCGTCTCATATGGGCATTATGAACTCGTCTGCTTCAATAGTATCAATGTGAGTTGATAGGATGAAGATATAGAGTGTGCACACCGATGAAGTCGATGTATCTTCATCTGCCTATTGAACTCGATATATACCCTTCAAAGTCGTCTCATATGGTCACTACGATCATATTTGCTTCAGCTGTATCCATGTCAGATGCTAGTCTGCAGATTCACAGTGTAAACATTGTCGACGTCGAAGTTTCCTGTTCTGCAAGTTGTGTGCGTTATACCTGCTTGTAAGTCGTCTCGTATGGTCATTGCGAACTTGTCTGCTTCAATAGTGTCCATTTGAGATGATAGGATAGAGAGATATAGTGTGCACAACGATGAAGTTGTTGTATCTTCATTAGCATATTGAATTCGTTATATACCCTTCGGAGTCATCTTATACTGTCACTGCAATCGTATCTGCTTCAACTGTAGCATGTCAGATGCTAGACTGCAGAGTTACAGTGTAAACTTAGTCGAAGTCGAAGTTCCTTGTTCTGCAAGTTGTGTGCGAAATACCCGCTTGAAACTCGTCCTATATGGTCACTGCAATCGTATCTGTTCCAACTGTACGCATGTACATGTCAATGCAGACTTGTCTGCTCCAATAGTGTCAATGTGAGATGATCGTATAGAGAGATATAGTGTGCCAAACGATGAAGTCGATGTATCTTCGTTTGCCTATTGTACTCGTTATATACCCTCCAAAGTTGTCTTATACGGTTACTGCGATGGTATGTGCTTCAACTGTTAGCATGTCAGATGCTAGACTGCAGAGTTACAGTGTAAACATAGTCGAATTCGAAGTTTCTTGTTCTGCAAGCTGTGTGCGATATACCCGCTTGGAAGTCGTCGTATATGGTCAATGCGAACTTGTCTGCTTCAATAGTGTCCATGTGAGATGATAGGATAGAGTGATAGAGTGTGCACTTTGATGAAGTCGATGTATCTTCATCTGCTTATTGTACTCGCTATATACCCTTCGAAGCCGTCTTATACGGTCACTGCAAACATATCTGCTTCAGTTGTATGCATGTCAGAAGCTAGACAGCAGAGTTTATGTGTGAACATGGTCGTAGTCGGAGTTCCTTGTTCTGCAAGTTGTGTGCATTATACCCGTTCAGAAGTCGTTCCATATGGGCATTGCGATCTCGTTTGCTCCAATTGTATTCATGTGGGATGATGAAATAGAGATGGAGTTTGCACACCGATGAAGTCGATGTCATTTCATTTGCCTATTGAACCCGTTATATACCATTCAGAATTGTCTTATACGGACACTGCCATCGTATTTGCTTCAACTGTATGCATGTCAGATTCTCAACGGCAGAGAGTCAGTGTAGACATAGTCGAAGTCGAAGTTCCTTGTTGTGCAAACTTTGTGCGTTATTTCCGCCTTGAAGTCGTCTTATATGGGCATCGGTAACTCGTCTGCTTCAATAGTATCCATGTATGTTGATAGAATAGAGATATAGAGTGTGCACACCGATGAAGTCGATGTATCTTCATCTGCCTATTGTTCTCTCTATATACCCTCCAAAGTCGTCTTATATGGTCACTGCGATCATATCTGCTCGAATTGTATGCATGACAGACGCTTGACTGCAGAGTTACGATGTAAACATAGTCGAAGTCGATGTTTCTTGTTCTGCAATCTGTGTGCGTTATACTTGCTTGGAAGTCGTCTTCTATGGTCAATGAGAACACGTCTGCTTCGATAGTGTCAATGTGAGATGATAGGATAGGGAGATATAGTATTTACGACGATGAAGTCAATGTATACCCATCTGCCTGTGTAAGTAAAATTCAGATAAATGTTGATTCCTATAGATTTATGTCATTCAAATTGGAAGATCTGGTATCGTTTTTATATGAATCAGAATTTGTCAATATGAGAAATGAATTTTCTGATCTTGATGAAAATAAATTCAATTTATTGTGTAAAAAAGGTTTATTTTGCTATGATTATTTGAATAACATCGATATACTTGTAGCTACAAAATAAAATATTTTCATCGATACAGTGTTGCCACTTCTATCAGAAACAACTAGCAGCTTCGTTATTTTTAATGGAGCACCCTGTATTTCATTGCATTTTTGAATTCTTCCTGAAGTGCAGTTTCATCAATGCATCAAACTTGGAGTCTAGCAGAAATGATCACAGAGATATAGGGTGTTCAAGATCTAAAATTTTCAATTTTAGGATTTTTTTGTGTCGAAACTATTCATTATCGATCAAAACGACTCACATGTCCCTATCTCAACTTTTAATTCACTATCTACTGACATTCAATTGGAACAGATACAGGGTGATCAGAATTCTGAATCTTGAAGCACCCTGTATTTGTTTCAATTAAATTCCAATAGTTAGTGAATCTGAAGTTAAGATAGGGACATGCAAGTCGTTTCGATCGATAATGAATAGTTTTGACACAAAAAAATCCTGAAATGGAAAAATCTCGATTTTGAACACCCTTTATCTCTGTTATCATTCCTGCTGGACTCCAAGTGTGATGCATTGATGAAATCGGCCCTCCAAAAAGAATCTAATAATGCAATAGAATACAGGGTGCTCCATTCAAAATAGCGAAAATGCTAATTGTTTCTTATAGAAGTGGCAACACTGTATCTATGAAAATATTCTAGTGGGATAGAGAATGTTCAATTATCAAAGCATCCCAATTTTCAGAATGTTCTGTCTTTTCGTTCTCCAGATATTTCTAATAGGCCATCCACCGTGGACCACCCTGTATATCGAGAAATACTCCAGCACCCTTGTCGACTTTCGCAAATGCCTATCACATGGAGGAAGTCCGAACAACGTATCACGAGAAACAAAAAAATTGTACGACGTCATGACGCGAAATACTCCAAAGTTCATTGAAAAAAAAAAAGGTGTGCGACAAGTGTATGTTTTTCGACCAGAATTCGATAGAAATCAAGACGACCAACTAAAAAGTCTTCATGAATTGTTACTCAAAATTGCCTCTTTACCAGAAAAAAAATTTGGAAAAGTATCATTTTTGATGAAATTTTTTTTAATACCGATATTCATATTTTCCCAAATATCTCGAGAACGGCACAAAATATCGACAATCTGAATCGAAAAGTACCCCAACACCGTATCACGAAAAACAAAAAAACTAGTACGACGTCATAACGCGAAATAATTCTAATTTCATTGAAGAAAAAAAAAGTGAAAGACAAGTGTATGTTTTTCGCCCGAAATTCGATAGAAATCCAGGCGACCAACAAAATAGTCTTCATACAGTGCTACTCAAAATTGCCTCTTTACTAGTAAAAAAAATTGGAAAAGTATCATTTTTGATGAGAGTTTCCTAAGTCCCAATTTTTAGATTTTCCCAAAAAATCTCGAGAACGGCACAAAATATCGAAAATCTAAATCGAAAAATACCTCAACACCTCTGTTGACTTCCGCAAGGGCCTACCACTTGAAGAAAGTCCGAACACCGTATCACGAAAGTCAAAAAAAATCGTACGTCATGCCGCGAAATAATTCTAAGTTCATTGAAGAAAAAAAAAGTGAAAGACAAGTGTATGTTTTTCGCCCGAAATTCGATAGAAATCAAGACGACCAACAAAAAAGTCTCCATACATTGCTACTCAAAATTGCCTCTTCACTAGAAGAAAAAAATTGGAAAAGTATCATTTTTGATGAAATTTTTTCAAGTCCCGATATTCTTATTTACCCAAATATTTCGAGAACGGCACAAAATATCGAAAATCTAAATCAAAAAATACCCCAACACCCCTGTCGACTTTCGCAAGGGCCCACCACTTGGAGAAAGTCCGAACACCGTATAAAGAAAAACAAAAAAAAATTGTACGTCATGACGCGAAATGATTTTAAGTTCATTGAAGAAAAAAAAGTGAATGACAAGAGTATGTTTATCGCCCGAAATTCGATAGAAATCAAGACGACCAACGAAAAAGTCTCTATACATTGCTACTCAAAATTGCCTCCTTACTAGAAGAAAAATTTGGAAATGTATCATTTTTGATGAAATGTTTTTAAGTCCCGATTTTTATATTTTCCCAAATATCTCGAGAACGGCACGAAATATCGAAAATCTAAATCGAAAAATACCCCAACACCTTTGTCGACTTTCGCAAGGGCCTACCACTTGAAGATAGTCTGAACACCGTCTCACGAAAAACGAAAAAATTTGTACGTCATGACGCGAAATAATTCATGGTTCATTGAAAAACAAAAAAAGGTGTATGACAAGTGAAGGTTTTTCGCCCGAAATTCGATAGAAATCGAGACGACCAACAAAAAATTCTCTTCACATTGCTACACAAAATGGCCTCTTTACTAGGAAAAAAAATTGGAAAAGTATCCTTTTTAATGAAATTTTTTTGAGTCCCATTCATTTTTTCCCAAATATCTCGAGAACGATACAAAATATTGAAAATCTAAATCGAAAAATACCCCAACACCCCTGTCGACTTTCGCAAGGGCCTCCCACTTGGAGATAGTCCAAACACCGTATCACGAAAAACAAAAAAAATTGTACGTCATGACGCGAAATAATTCTAAGTTCATTGAAGAAGAAAAAAGTGAAAGATAAGTGAATGTTTTTCGCCCGAAATTCGATAGAAATCAAGGCGACCAACAAAAAAGTCTCTATACATTGCTACTCCAAATTACCTCTTCACTAGAAGAAGAAAAATTGGAAATGTATCATTTTTGATGACATTTTTTTGAGTCCCGATATTCATATTTTCCCAAATATCTCGAGAACGGCACAAAATATCGAAAATCTAAATCGAAAAATACCCTTACACCCCTGTAGACTTTCGCAAGGGCCTACCACTTGGAGAAAGTCCGAACACCGTATCACGAAAAACAAAAAAATTTGTACGTCATGACGCGAAATAATTCAAAGTTCATTGAAAAAAAAAAGGTGAATGACAAGTGTATGATTTTCGCACAAAATTCGATAGAAATCAAGACGACCAACATAAAAGTCTATAGATTGCTACTCGAAATTGCCCCTCTACTAGAAAAAAAAATCGGAAAGATATCATTTTCAATGAAATTTTTTTAAGTCCCGATATTCATATCTTCCCAAATATCTCGAGAACGGCACAAAATATCGAAAATCTGAATCGAAAAATACCCCAACACCCCTGTCGACTTTCGCAAGGGCGAAGGTCGAAAAACAAAAAAAATTGTACCTCATGACGCGAAATAATTTTAAGTTCATTGAAGAAAAAAAAGTGAATGACAAGTGTATGTGGATCGCCCGAAATTCGAAAGAAATCAAGACGACCAACAAAGAAGTCTCTATACATTGCTACTCAAAATTGCCTCTTTACTAGAAAAAAAAATTAGAAAAGTATCATTTTTGATGAAACTTTTGTAAGTCCCGATATTCATATTTACCCAAATATCTCGAGAACGGCACAAAATATCGAAAATCTAAATCAAAAAATACCCCAACACACCTGTCGACTTTCGCAAGGGCCTACCACTTGGAGAAAGTCCGAACACCGTATAAAGAAAAACAAAAAAAAATGTACGTCATGACGCGAAATGATTTTAAGTTCATTGAAGAAAAAAAGTGAATGACAAGTGTATGTTTATCGCCCGAAATTCGATAGAAATCAAGACGACCAACAAAAAAGTCTCTATACATTGCTACTCAAAATTGCCTCCTTACTAGAAAAAAAATTTGGAAAAGTATCATTTTTGATGAAATGTTTTTAAGTCCCGATTTTTATATTCTCCCAAATATCTCGAGAACGGCACAAAATATCGAAAATCTAAATCGAAAAATACCCCAACACCTCTGTCGACTTTCGCAAGGGCCTACCACTTGAAGAAAGTCTCAACACCGTCTCACGAAAAACAAAAAAATTTGTACGTCATGACGCGAAATAATTCATGGTTCATTGAAAAACAAAAAAAGGTGTATGACAAGTGTAGGTTTTTCGCCCGAAATTCGATAGAAATCGAGACGACCAACGAAAAATTCTCTTCACATTGCTACACAAAATGGCCTCTTTACTAGGAAAAAAAATTGGAAAAGTATCCTTTTTAATGAAATTTTTTTGAGTCCCATTCATTTTTTCCCAAATATCTCGAGAACGATACAAAATATTGAAAATCTGAATCGAAAAATACTCCAACACCCCTGTCGACTTTCGCAAGGGCCTACCACTTGGAGATAGTCCGAACACCGTATCACGAAAAACAAAAAAAATTGTACGTCATGACGCGAAATAATTCTAAGTTCATTGAAGAAACAAAAAGTGAAAGATAAGTGTATGTTTTTCGCCCGAAATTCGATAGAAATCAAGACGACCAACAAAAAAGTCTCTATACATTGCTACTCAGAATTACCTCTTCACTAGAAGAAGAAAAATTGGAAAAGTATCATTTTCGATGACATTTTTTTGAGTCCCGATATTCATATTCTCCCAAATATCTCGAGAACGGCACAAAATATCGAAAATCTGAATCGAAAAATACCCTTACACCCCTGTCGACTTCCGCAAGGGTCTACCACTTGGAGAAAGTCCGAACACCGTATCACGGAAAACAAAGAAATTTGTACGTCATGACGCGAAATAATTCAAAGTTCATTGAAAAAAAAAAAAGGTGAATGACAAGTGTATGATTTTCGCACAAAATTCGATAGAAATCAAGACGACCAACAAAAAAATCTATAGATTGCTACTCAAAATTGCCTCTCTACTAGAAAAAAAAAATCGGAAAAGTATCATTTCTAATGACATTTTTTCAAGTCCCGATATTCATATTTTCCCAAATATCTCGAGAACGGCACAAAATATCGAAAATCTAAATCAAAAAATACCCCAACACCCCTGCCGACTTTCGCAAGGGCGAAGGTCGAAAAACAAAAAAAATTGTACCTCATGAAGCGAAATAATTTAAAGTTCATTGAAGAAAAAAAAGTGAATGACAAGTGTATGTGTATCGCCCGGAATTCGAAAGAAATCAAGACGACCAACAAAAAAGTCTCTATACATTGCTACTCAGAATTGCCCCTTTACTAGAACAAAAATTGGAAAATTATCATTTTTGATGAAAGTTTCCTAAGTCTCGATTTTTATATTTTCCCAAATATCTCGAGAACGGCACAAAATATCGAAAATCTAAATCGAAAAATACCTCAACACCTCTGTCGACCTTCGCAAGGGCCTACCACTTGGAGAAAGTACGAACAACGTATCACGAAAAACAAAAAAAATTGTACGTCATGACGCGAAATAATTCTGAGTTCATTGAAGAAAAAAAAGGTGAATGACAAGTGTATGTTTTTCGCACAAAATTCAATAGAAATCAAGACGACCAACAGAAAAGTCTATACATTGCTACTCAAAATTGCCTCTCTACTAGAAAAAAAAATCGGAAAAGTATCATTTCTAATGACATTTTTTCAAGTCCCGATATTCATATTTTTCCAAATATCTCGAGAACGGCACAAAATATCGAAAATCTAAATCAAAAAATACCCCAACACCCCTGCCGACTTTCGCAAGGGCGAAGGTCGAAAAACAAAAAAAATTGTACCTCATGAAGCGAAATAATTTTAAGTTCATTGAAGAAAAAAAAGTGAATGACAAGTGTATGTGTATCGCCCGGAATTCGAAAGAAATCAAGACGACCAACAAAAAAGTCTCTATACATTGCTACTCAGAATTGCCCCTTTACTAGAACAAAAATTGGAAAATTATCATTTTTGATGAAAGTTTCCTAAGTCTCGATTTTTATATTTTCCCAAATATCTCGAGAACGGCACAAAATATCGAAAATCTAAATCGAAAAATACCTCAACACCTCTGTCGACCTTCGCAAGGGCCTACCACTTGGAGAAAGTACGAACAACGTATCACGAAAAACAAAAAAAATTGTACGTCATGACGCGAAATAATTCTGAGTTCATTGAAGAAAAAAAAGGTGAATGACAAGTGTATGTTTTTCGCACAAAATTCAATAGAAATCAAGACGACCAACAGAAAAGTCTATACATTGCTACTCAAAATTGCCTCTCTACTAGAAAAAAAAATTGGGAAAGTACCATTCTCAATGAAATTTTTTCAAGTCCCGATATTCATATTTTCCCAAATATCTCGAGAACGGCACAAAATATCGAAAATCTAAATCGAAAAATACCCCAACACCTCTGTCCACTCTCGCAAGGAGCTACCACTTCGAGAAAGTTTGAACACCGTATCACGAAAAACAAAAAAACTTGTACGTCATGACGCGAAATAATTCAAAGATCATTGAAAAAAAAAGGTGAATGACAAGTGTATGATTTTCGCACAAAATTCGATAGAAATCAAGACGACCAACAAAAAAGTCTATAGATTGCTAATCAAAATTGCCTCTCTACTAGAAAAAAAAAATCGGAAAAGTATCATTTTTAATGAAATTTTTTTAATTCCCGATATTCATATTTTCCCAAATATCTCGAGAACGGCACAAAATATCGAAAATCTAAATCGAAAAATACCCCAACACCCCTGTGGACTTTCGCAAGAACATACCACTTGGAGAAAGTCCGAACACCGTATCACGAAAAACAAAAAAAATTGTACCTCATGACGCGAAATAATTCAACGATCATTGAAAAAAAAAGTGACAGAAAAGTGTATGTTTTCCGCCCGAAATTCGATAGAAATCCAGACGACCAACATAAAAGTCTTTATACATTGCTACTCAAAATTGCCTCTTTACTATAAACAAAAATTGGAAAAGTATCATTTTTGATGAAACTTTTGTAAGTCCCGATATTCATATTTTCCCAAATATCTCGAGAACGGCACAAAATATCGAAAATATAAATCGAAGAATACCCCAACACTCCTGTCGACTTTCGCAAGGAACTACCACTTGGAGAAAGTCCGAACACCGTATCACGAAAAACAAAAAAAACATGTACGTCATGACGCGAAATAATTTCGAGTCCATTGAAGAAAAAAAAGTGAATGACAAGTGTATGTTTATCGCCCGAAATTCGATAGGAATCAAGACGACCAACAAAAAAGTCTCTTTACATTGCTACTCAAAATTGCCTCTTTACTAGAAAAAAAAATTCGGAAAAGTATAATTTTTGATGAAATTTTTTCAAGTACCGATATTCATATTTTCCCAAATATCTCGAGAACGGCACAAAATATCGAAAATCTTAATCAAAAAATACCCCAACACCCCTGTCGACTTTCGCAAGGGCCTACCACTTGGAGAAAGTCCGAACACCGTATCACGAAAAACAAAAAAATTAGTACGACGTCATGAGAGAAATAATTCTAAGTTCATTGGAGAAAAAAAAAGTGACAAACAAGTGTATGTTTTCCTCCCGAAATTCGATAGAAATCCAGACGACCAACAAAAAAGTCTCTATATATTGCTACTCAAAATTGCCTCTTTACTAGAAACAAGAATTGGAAAAGTATCATTTTTGATGAAATTTTTGTAAGTCCCGATATTCATATTTTCCCAAATATCTCGAGAACGGCACAAAATATCGAAAATCGAAATCGAAAAATACCCCAACACTCCTGTCGACTTTCGTAAGGGCCTACCACTTGGAGAAAGTCCGAACACCGTATCACGAAAAACAAAAAAAAATTGTACGTCATGACGCGAAATAATTTCGAGTCCATTGAAGAAAAGAAAGTGAATGACAAGTGTATGTTTATCGCCCGAAATTCGATAGAAATCAAGATGACCAACAAAAAAGTCTCTATACATTGCTACTCAAAATTGCCTCTTTACTAGAAAAAAAAAATCGGAAAAGTATCATTTTTTATGAAATTTTTTCGAGTACCGATATTCATATTTGCCCAAATATCTCAAGAACGGCACAAAATATCGAAGATCTCAATCGAAATATACCCCAACACCCCTGTCGACTTTCGCAAAGGCCTACCACTTGGAGAAAGTCCGAACACCGTATCACGAAAAACAAAAAAATTAGTACGACGTCATGACGCGAAATAATTCTAAGTTCATTGAAGAAAAAAAAAGTGACAAACAAGTGTATGTTTTCCTCCCGAAATTCGATAGAAATCCAGACGACCAACAAAAAAGTCTCTATACATCGCTACTCAGAATTGCCTCTTCACTAGAAAAGAAATTGGGAAATTATCATTTTTGATGAAAGTCCCGATTTTTATATTTCCCCAAATATCTCGAGAACGGCACAAAATATCGAAAATCTAAATCGAAAAATTACCCAACACCTCTGTCGACCTTCGCAAGGGCCTACCACTTGGAGAAAGTCCGAACAACGTATCACGAAAAACAAAAAAAATTGTACGTCATGACGCGAAATAATTTTGAGTTCATTGAAGAAAAAAAAAAGGTGAATGACAAGTGTATGTTTTTCGCACAAAATTCAATAGAAATCAAGACGACCAACAGAAAAGTCTATACATTGCTACTCAAAATTGCCTCTCTACTAGTAAAAAAATTGGAAAAGTACCATTCTTAATGAAATTTTTTCAAGTCCCGATATTCATATTTCCCCAAATATCTCGAGAACGGCACAAAATATCGAAAATCTGAATCGAAAAATACCCAAACACCCCTGTCGACTTTCGCAAGGGCCTTCCACTTGGAGAAATTCCGAACACCGTATCACGAAAAACAAAAAAAATTGTACGTCATGACGCGTAATAATTCAAAGTTCATTGAAAAAAATAAAGGTGAATGACAAGTGTATGTTTTTCGCACAAAATTCAATAGAAATCAAGACGACCAAAAGAAAAGTCTATACATTGCTACTCAAAATTGCCTCCCTACTAGAAGAAAAAAATTGGAAAAGTACCATTCTTAATGAAATTTTTTCAAGTCCCGATATTCATATTTTCCCAAATATCTCGAGAACGGCACAAAATATCGAAAATCTAAATCGAAGAATACCCCAACACCCCTGTCGACTTCCGCAAGGGCCTACCACTTGGAGAAAGTCCGAACACCGTATCACGAAAAACAAATAAAATTGTACGTCATGACGCGAAATAACTTCAAGTTCATTGAAGAAAAAAAGGTGAATGACAAGTGTATGTTTATCGCCCGAAATTCGATAGAAATCAATACGACCAACAAAAAAGTCTCTATACATTGCTACTCAAAATTGCCTCTTTACTAGAAAAAAAAATTCGGAAAAGTATCATTTTTGATGAAATTTTTTCGAATCCTGATATTCATATTTTCCCAAATATCTCGAGAACGGAACAAAATATCGAAAATCCGAATCGAAAAATACCACAACACTCCTGCCGACTTTCGCAAGGGCCTACCACTTGGAGAAAGTTCGAACACCGTATCACGAAAAACAAAAAAAAATTGTACGTCATGACGCGAAATAATTTTAAGTCCATTGAAGGAAGAAAAATGACAGACAAGTGTGTATTTTCCTCCCGAAATCCGATACAAATCCAGACGACCAACAAAATAGTCTCTATACATTGCTACTCAAAATTGCCCCTTTACTAGAAAAAAAATTGGAAAATTATCATTTTTGATGAAAGTTTCCTAAGTCTCGATTTTTATATTTTCCCAAATATCTCGAGAACGGCACAAAATATCGGAAATCTAAATCGAAAAATACCTCAACACCTCTGTCGACCTTCGCAAGGGCCTACCACTTGGAGAAAGTCCGAACAACGTATCACGAAAATCAAAAAAAATTGTACGTCATGACGCGAAATAATTCTGAGTTCATTGAAGAAGAAGAAAGGTGAATGACAAGTGTATGTTTTTCGCACAAAATTCAATAGAAATCAAGACGACCAACAGAAAAGTCTATACATTGCTACTCAAAATTGCCTCTCTACTAGAAAAAAAAATTGGAAAAGTACCATTCTTAATGAAATTTTTTCAAGTCCCGATATTCATATTTTCCCGAATATCTTGAGAACGGCACAAAATATCGAAAATCTAAATCGAAAAATACCCCAACACCCCTGCCGACTTTCGCAAGGGCCTACCACTTGGAGAAAGTTCGAACACCGTATCACGAAAAACAAAAAAAAATTTTACGTCATGACGCGAAATAAGTTTAAGTCCATTGAAGGAAAAAAAAAATGACAGACAAGTGTGTATTTTCCTCCCGAAATCCGATAGAAATCCAGACGACCAACAAAATAGTCTCTATACATTGCTACTCAAAATTGCCCTTTTACTAGAAAAAAAATTGGAAAATTATCATTTTTGATGAGTTTCCTAATTTTTATATTTTCCCAAATATCTCGAGAACGGCACAAAATATCGGAAATCTAAATCGAAAAATACCTCAACACCTCTGTCGACCTTCGCAAGGGCCTACCACTTGGAGAAAGTCCGAACAACGTATCACGAAAAAACAAAAAAAATTGTACGTCATGACGCGAAATAATTCTGAGTTCATTGAAGAAGAAAAAAGGTGAATGACAAGTGTATGTTTTTCGCACAAAATTCAATAGAAATCAAGACGACCAACAGGAAAGTCTATACATTGCTACTCAAAATTGCCTCTCTACTAGAAAAAAAAATTGGAAAAGTACCATTCTTAATGAAATTTTTTCAAGTCCCGATATTCATATTTTCCCGAATATCTTGAGAACGGCACAAAATATCGAAAATCTAAATCGAAAAATACCCCAACACCCCTGTCGACTTTCGCAAGGGTCTACCACTTCGAGAAAGTTTGAACACCGTATCACGAAAAACAAAAAAATTTGTACGTCATGACGCGAAATAATTCAAAGATCATTGAAAAGAAAAAGGTGAATGACAAGTGTATGATTTTCGCACAAAATTCGATAGAAATCAAGACGACCAACAAAAGAGTCTATAGATTGCTACTCAAAATTGCCTCTCTACTAGAAAAAAAAAATCGGAAAAGTATCATTTTTAATGAAATTTTTTCAAGTCCCGATATTCATATTTTCCCAAATATCTCGAGAACGGCACAAAATATCGAAAATCTAAATCGAAAAATACCCCAACACCCCTGTGGACTTTCGCAAGGACATACCACTTGGAGAAATTCCGAACACCGTATCACGAAAAACAAAAAAAATTGTACGTCATGACGCGTAATAATTCAAAGTTCATTGAAAAAAATAAAGGTGAATGACAAGTGTATGTTTTTCGCACAAAATTCAATAGAAATCAAGACGACCAAAAGAAAAGTCTATACATTGCTACTCAGAATTGCCTCCCTACTAGAAGAAAAAAATTGGAAAAGTACCATTCTAAATGAAATTTTTTCAAGTCCCGATATTCATATTTTCCCAAATATCTCGAGAACGGCACAAAATATCGAAAATCTAAATCAAAGAATACCCCAACACCGCTGTCGACTTCCGCAAGGGCCTACCACTTGGAGAAAGTCCGAACACCGTATCACGAAAAACAAAAAAAATTGTACGTCATGACGCGAAATAACTTTAAGTTCATTGAAGAAAAAAAGCTGAATGACAAGTGTATGTTTATCGCCCGAAATTCGATAGAAATCAATACGACCAACAAAAAAGTCTCTATACATTGCTACTCAAAATTGCCTCTTTACTAGAAAAAAAAATTCGGAAAAGTATCATTTTTGATGAAATTTTTTCGAATCCTGATATTCATATTTTCCCAAATATCTCGAGAACGGAACAAAATATCGAAAATCTGAATCGAAAAATACCACAACACTCCTGCCGACTTTCGCAAGGGCCTACCACTTGGAGAAAGTTCGAACACCGTATCACGAAAAACAAAAAAAAATTGTACGTCATGACGCGAAATAATTTTAAGTCCATTGAAGGAAGAAAAATGACAGACAAGTGTGTATTTTCCTCCCGAAATCCGATACAAATCCAGACGACCAACAAAATAGTCTCTATACATTGCTACTCAAAATTGCCCCTTTACTAGAAAAAAAATTGGAAAATTATCATTTTTGATGAAAGTTTCCTAAGTCTCGATTTTTATATTTTTCCAAATATCTCGAGAACGGCACAAAATATCGGAAATCTAAATCGAAAAATACCTCAACACCTCTGTCGACCTTCGCAAGGGCCTACCACTTGGAGAAAGTCCGAACAACGTATCACGAAAAACAAAAAAAAATGTACGTCATGACGCGAAATAATTCTGAGTTCATTGAAGAAGAAGTAAGGTGAATGACAAGTGTATGTTTTTCGCACAAAATTCAATAGAAATCAAGACGACCAACAGAAAAGTCTATACATTGCTACTCAAAATTGCCTCTCTACTAGAAAAAAAAATTGGAAAAGTACCATTCTTAATGAAATTTTTTCAAGTCCCGATATTCATATTTTCCCAAATATCTTGAGAACGGCACAAAATATTGAAAATCTGAATCAAAAAATACTCCAACACTCCTGTCGACTTTCGCAAGGGCCTACCACTTGGAGAAAGTTAGAACACCGTATCACGAAAAACAAAAAAAATTGTACGTCATGACGCGAAATAATTTTAAGTTCATTGAAGAAAAAAAGGTGAATGACAAGTGTATGTTTATCGCCCAAAATTCGATAGAAATCAAGACGACCAACAAAAAAGTCTCTATACATTGCTACTCAAAATTGCCTCTTTACTAGAAAAAAAAATTCGGAAAAATATCATTTTTGATGAAATTTTTTCAAGTCCCGATATTCATATTTTCCCAAATATCTCGAGAACGGAACAAAATATCGAAAATCTAAATCGAAAAATACCACAACACTCCTGCCGACTTTCGCAAGGGCCTACCACTTGGAGAAAGTTCGAACACCGTATCACGAAAAACAAAAAAAAATTGTACGTCATGACGCGAAATAATTCTGAGTTCATTGAAGAAGAAAAAAAGGGAATGACAAGTGTATGTTTTTCGCACAAAATTCAATAGAAATCAAGACGACCAACAGAAAAGTCTATACATTGCTACTCAAAATTGCCTCTCTACTAGAAAAAAAAATTGGAAAACTACCATTCTTCCCGATATTCATATTTTCCCGAATATCTTGAGAACGGCACATAATATCGAAAATCTAAATCGAAAAATACCCCAACACTCCTGTCGACTTTCGCAAAGGCCTACCACTTGGAGAAAGTCCGAACACCGTATCACGAAAAACAAAAAAATTAGTACGACGTCATGACGCGAAATAATTCTAAGTTCATTGAAGAAAAAAAAAGTGACAAACAAGTGTATGTTTTCCTCCCGAATTTCGATAGAAATCCAGACGACCAACAAAAAAGTCTCTATAAATTGCTACTCAGAATTGCCTCTTCATTAGAAAAGAAATTGGGAAATTATCATTTTTGTGAAAGTCCCGATTTTTATATTTCCCCAAATATCTCGAGAACGGCACAAAATATCGAAAATCTAAATCGAAAAAAGTCCATTGAAGAAAAAAAAAATGACAGACAAGTGTGTATTTTCCTCCCGAAATCCGATAGAAATCCAGACGACCAACAAAATAGTCTCTATACATTGCTACTCAAAATTGCCCTTTTACTAGAAAAAAAATTGGAAAATTATCATTTTTGATGAGTTTCCTAATTTTTATATTTTCCCAAATATCTCGAGAACGGCACAAAATATCGGAAATCTAAATCGAAAAATACCTCAACACCTCTGTCGACCTTCGCAAGGGCCTACCACTTGGAGAAAGTCCGAACAACGTATCACGAAAAACAAAAAAAATTGTACGTCATGACGCGAAATAATTCTGAGTTCATTGAAGAAGAAAAAAGGTGAATGACAAGTGTATGTTTTTCGCACAAAATTCAATAGAAATCAAGACGACCAACAGGAAAGTCTATATATTGCTACTCAAAATTGCCTCTCTACTAGAAAAAAAAATTGGAAAAGTACCATTCTTAATGAAATTTTTTCAAGTCCCGATATTCATATTTTCCCGAATATCTTGAGAACGGCACAAAATATCGAAAATCTAAATCGAAAAATACCCCAACACCCCTGTTTGAACACCGTATCACGGAAAACAAAAAAATTTGTACGTCATGACGCGAAATAATTCAAAGATCATTGAAAAGAAAAAGGTGAATGACAAGTGTATGATTTTCGCACAAAATTCGATAGAAATCAAGACGACCAACAAAAGAGTCTATAGATTGCTACTCAAAATTGCCTCTCTACTAGAAAAAAAAAATCGGAAAAGTATCATTTTTAATGAAATTTTTTCAAGTCCCGATATTCATATTTTCCCAAATATCTCGAGAACGGCACAAAATATCGAAAATCTAAATCGAAAAATACCCCAACACCCCTGTGGACTTTCGCAAGGACATACCACTCGGAGAAAATCCGAACACCGTATCACGAAAAACAAAAAAAGTTGTACCTCATGACGCGAAATAATTCAACGATCATTGAAAAAAAAAAGTGACAGACAAGTGTATGTTTTTCGCCCGAGATTCGATAGAAATCCAGACGACCAACAAAAAAGTCTCCATAAATTGCTACTCAAAATTGCCTCTTTACTAGAAACAAAAATTGGAAAAGTATCATTTTTGATGAAACTTTTTTAAGTCCCGATATTCATATTTTCCCAGATATCTCGAGAACGGCACAAAATATCGAAAATATAAATCAAAAAATACCCCAACACTCCTGTCGACTTTCGCAAGGAACTACCACTTGGAGAAAGTCCGAAAACCGTATCACGAAAAACAAAAAAAAATTGTACGTCACGACGCGAAATAATTTCGAGTCCATTGAAGAAAAAAAAGTGAATGACAAGTGTATGTTTATCGCCCGAAATTCGATAGGAATCAAGACGACCAACAAAAAAGTCTCTATACATTGCTACTCAAAATTGCCTCTTTACTAGAAAAAAAAATTCGGAAAAGTATCATTTTTGATGAAATTTTTTCGAGTACCGATATTCATATTCTCCCAAATATCTCGAGAACGGCACAAAATATCGAAAATCTCAATCAAAAAATACCCCAACACCCCTGTCGACTTTCGCAAGGGCCTACCACTTGGAGAAAGTCCGAACACCGTATCACGAAAAACAAAAAAATTAGTACGACGTCATGAGAGAAATAATTCCAAGTTCATTGGAGAAAAAAAAAGTGACAAACAAGTGTATGTTTTCCTCCCGAAATTCGATAGAAATCCAGACGACCTACAAAAAAGTCTCTATATATTGCTACTCAAAATTGCCTCTTTACTAGAAACAAAAATTGGAAAAGTATCATTTTTGATGAAATTTTTGTAAGTCCAGATATTCATATTTTCCCAAATATCTCGAGAACGGCACAAAATATCGAAAATCTAAATCGAAAAATACCCCAACACTCCTGTCGACTTTCGTAAGGGCCTACCACTTGGAGAAAGTCCGAACACCGTATCACGAAAAACAAAAAAAAATTGTACGTCATGACGCGAAATAATTTCGAGTCCATTGAAGAAAAAAAAGTGAATGACAAGTGTATGTTTATCGCCCGAAATTCGATAGAAATCAAGACGACCAACAAAAAAGTCTCTATACATTGCTACTCAAAATTGCCTCTTTACTAGAAAAAAAAAATCGGAAAAGTATCATTTTTTATGAAATTTTTTCGAGTACCGATATTCATATTTGCCCAAATATCTCAAGAACGGCACAAAATATCGAAGATCTCAATCGAAAAATACCCCAAAACCCCTGTCGACTTTCGCAAAGGCCTACCACTTGGAGAAAGTCCGAACACCGTATCACGAAAAACAAAAAAATTAGTACGACGTCATGACGCGAAATAATTCTATGTTCATTGAAGAAAAAAAAAGTGACAAACAAGTGTATGTTTTCCTCCCGAATTTCGATAGAAATCCAGACGACCAACAAAAAAGTCTCTATAAATTGCTACTCAGAATTGCCTCTTCATTAGAAAAGAAATTGGGAAATTATCATTTTTGTGAAAGTCCCGATTTTTATATTTCCCCAAATATCTCGAGAACGGCACAAAATATCGAAAATCTAAATCGAAAAATTACCCAACACCTCTGTCGACCTTCGCAAGGGCCTACCACTTGGAGAAAGTCCGAACAACGTATCACGAAAAACAAAGAAAATTGTACGTCATGACGCGAAATAATTTTGAGTTCATTGAAGAAAAAAAAAGGTGAATGACAAGTGTATGTTTTTCGCACAAAATTCAATAGAAATCAAGACGACCAACAGAAAAGTCTATACATTGCTACTCAAAATTGCCTCTCTACTAGAAAAAAAATTGGAAAAGTACCATTCTTAATGAAATTTTTTCAAGTCCCGATATTCATATTTCCCCAAATATCTCGAGAACGGCACAAAATATCGAAAATCTAAATCGAAAAATACTCCAACACCCCCGTCGACTTTACCAAGGGCCTAACACTTCGAGAAAGTCCTAACACCGTATCACGAAAAACAAAACAAATTGTGCGTCATGACGCGAAATAATTCAAAGTTCATTGAAGAAAAAGAAGTGAATGACAAGTGTATGTTTATCGCCCGAGATTCGATAGAAATAAAAACGACCAACAAAAAAGTCTCTATACATTGCTACTCAAAATTTCCTCTTCACTAGAAGAAGAAAAATTGGAAAAGTATTATTTTTGATGAAATTTTTTTAAGTCCCGATATTCATATTTTCCCAAATATCTCGAAAACGGCACAAAATATCGAAAATCTGAATCGAAAAATACCCAAACACCCCTGTCGACTTTCGCAAGGGCCTTCCACTTGGAGAAATTCCGAACACCGTATCACGAAAAACAAAAAAATTTGTACGTCATGACGCGTAATAATTCAAAGTTAATTGAAAAAAATAAAGGTGAATGACAAGTGTATGTTTTTCGCACAAAATTCAATAGAAATCAAGACGACCAAAAGAAAAGTCTATACATTGCTACTCAAAATTGCCTCCCTACTAGAAGAAAAAAATTGGAAAAGTACCATTCTTAATGAAATTTTTTCAAGTCCCGATATTCATATTTTCCCAAATATCTTGAGAACGGCACAAAATATCGAAAATCTAAATCGAAGAATACCCCAACACCCCTGTCGACTTCCGCAAGGGCCTACCACTTGGAGAAAGTCCGAACACCGTATCACAAAAAACAAAAAAAATTGTACGTCATGACGCGAAATAATTTTAAGTTCATTGAAGAAAAAAAGGTGAATGACAAGTGTATGTTTATCGCCCGAAATTCGATAGAAATCAAGACGACCAACAAAAAAGTCTCTATACATTGCTACTCAAAATTGCCTCTTTACTAGAAAAAAAAATTCGGAAAAGTATCATTTTTGATGAAATTTTTTCGAATCCCGATATTCATATTTTCCCAAATATCTCGAGAACGGAACAAAATATCGAAAATCTAAATCGAAAAATACCACAACACTCCTGCCGACTTTCGCAAGGGCCTACCACTTGGAGAAAGTTCGAACACCGTATCACGAAAAACAAAAAAAAATTGTACGTCATGACGCGAAATAATTTCAAGTCCATTGAAGGAAAAAAAAATGACAGACAAGTGTGTATTTTCCTTCCGAAATCCGATAGAAATCCAGACGACCAACAAAATAGTCTCTATACATTGCTACTCAAAATTGCCCCTTTACTAGAAAAAAAATTGGAAAATTATCATTTTTGATGAGTTTCCTAATTTTCATATTTTCCCAAATATCTCGAGAACGGCACAAAATATCGGAAATCTAAATCGAAAAATACCTCAACACCTCTGTCGACCTTCGCAAGGGCCTACCACTTGGAGAAAGTCCGAACAACGTATCACGAAAAACAAAAAAAATTGTACGTCATGACGCGAAATAATTCTGAGTTCATTGAAGTAGAAAAAAGGTGAATGACAAGTGTATGTTTTTCGCACAAAATTCAATAGAAATCAAGACGACCAACAGAAAAGTCTATACATTGCTACTCAAAATTGCCTCTCTACTAGAAAAAAAAATTGGAAAAGTACCATTCTTAATGAAATTTTTTCAAGTCCCGATATTCATATTTTCCCGAATATCTTGAGAACGGCACATAATATCGAAAATCTAAATCGAAAAATACCCCAACACCCCTGTCGACTTTCGCAAAAGTCTACCACTTCGAGAAAGTTTGAACACCGTATCACGAAAAACAAAAAAAATTGTACGTCATGACGCGAAATAATTCAAAGATCATTGAAAAGAAAAAGGTGAATGACAAGTGTATGATTTTCGCACAAAAATTCGATAAAAATCAAGACGACCAACAAAAGAGTCTATAGATTGCTACTCAAAATTGCCTCTCTACTAGAAAAAAAAAATCGGAAAAGTATCATTTTTAATGAAATTTTTTCAAGTCCCGATATTCATATTTTCCCAAATATCTCGAGAACGGCACAAAATATCGAAAATCTAAATCGAAAAATACCCCAACACCCCTGTGGACTTTCGCAAGGACATACCACTCGGAGAAAATCCGAACACCGTATCACGAAAAACAAAAAAAGTTGTACCTCATGACGCGAAATAATTCAACGATCATTGAAAAAAAAAAGTGACAGACAAGTGTATGTTTTCCGCCCGAGATTCGATAGAAATCCAGACGACCAACAAAAAAGTCTCTATACATTGCTACTCAAAATTGCCTCTTCACTAGAAACAAAAATTGGAAAAGTATCATTTTTGATGAAACTTTTGTAAGTCCCGATATTCATATTTTTCCAAATATCTCGAGAACGGCACAAAATATCGAAAATATAAATCGAAAAATACCCCAACACTCCTGTCGACTTTCGCAAGGAACTACCTATTGGAGAAAGTCCGAAAACCGTATCACGAAAAACAAAAAAAAATTGTACGTCATGACGCGAAATAATTTCGAGTCCATTGAAGAAAAAAAAGTGAATGACAAGTGTATGTTTATTGCCCGAAATTCGATAGGAATCAAGACGACCAACAAAAAAGTCTCTATACATTGCTACTCAAAATTGCCTCTTTACTAGAAGAAAAAATTCGGAAAAGTATCATTTTTGATGAAATTTTTTCGAGTACCGATATTCATATTTTCCCAAATATCTCGAGAACGGCACAAAATATCGAAAATCTCAATCAAAAAATACCCCAACACCCCTGTCGACTTTCGCAAGGGCCTACCACTTGGAGAAAGTCCGAACACCGTATCACGAAAAACAAAAAAATTAGTACGACGTCATGACGAGAAATAATTCTAAGTTCATTGGAGAAAAAAAAAGTGACAAACAAGTGTATGTTTTCCTCCCGAAATTTGATAGAAATCCAGACGACCAACAAAAAAGTCTCTATACATTGCTACTCAAAATTGCCTCTTCACTAGAAGAAGAAAAATTGGAAAAGTATCATTTTTGATGAAATTTTTATAAGTCCCGATATTCATATTTTCCCAAATATCTCGAGAACGGCACAAAATATCGAAAATCTAAATCGAAAAATACCCCATCCTGTCGACTTTCGTAAGGGCCTACCACTTGGAGAAAGTCCGAACACCGTATCACGAAAAACAAAAAAAAAAATGTACGTCATGACGCGAAATAATTTCGAGTCCATTGAAGAAAAAAAAGTGAATGACAAGTGTATGTTTATCGCCCGAAATTCGATAGAAATCAAGACGACCAACAAAAAAGTCTCTATACATTGCTACTCAAAATTGCCTCTTTAGTAGAAAAAAAATTCGGAAAAGTATCATTTTTTATGAAATTTTTTCGAGTACCGATATTCATATTTGCCCAAATATCTCAAGAACGGCACAAAATATCGAAGATCTCAATCGAAAAATACCCCAACACCCCTGTCGACTTTCGCAAAGGCCTACCACTTGGAGAAAGTCCGAACACCGTATCACGAAAAACAAAAAAATTAGTACGACGTCATGACGCGAAATAATTCTAAGTTCATTGAAGAAAAAAAAAGTGACAAACAAGTGTATGTTTTCCTCCCGGAATTCGATAGAAATCCAGACGACCAACAAGAAAGTCTCTATACATTGCTACTCAGAATTGCCTCTTCACTAGAAAAGAAATTGGGAAATTATCATTTTTGATGAAAGTTTCCTAAGTCCCGATTCTTATATTTCCCCAAATATCGCAAGGGCCTACCACTTGGAGAAAGTCTGAACAACGTATCACGAAAAACAAAAAAAATTGTACGTCATGACGCGAAATAATTTTGAGTTCATTGAAGAAAAAAAAAAAAAGGTGAATGACAAGTGTATGTTTTTCGCACAAATATCAATAGAAATCAAGACGACCAACAGAAAAGTCCATACATTGCTACTCAAAATTGCCTCTTTACTAGAAAAAAAAATGGAAAAGTACCATTCTTATGAAATTTTTTCAAGTCCCGATATTCATATTTCCCCAAATATCTCGAGAACGGCACAAAATATCGAAAATCTAAATCGAAAAATACCCCAACACCCCTGTCGACTTTACCAAGGGCCTACCACTTCGAGAAAGTCCTAACACCGTATCACGAAAAACAAAACAAATTGTGCGTCATGACGCGAAATAATTCAAAGTTCATTGAAGAAAAAGAAGTGAATGACAAGTGTATGTTTATCGCCCGAAATTCGATAGAAATAAAAACGACCAACAAAAAAGTCTCTATACATTGCTACTCAAAATTTCCTCTTCACTAGAAGAAGAAAAATTGGAAAAGAGTAGATAGTCTATGTATGTTCTGGCCCAAGCCAATCAGAGACCAGCATTTAATTGGAGGTCACGCCCACTAAAAACCGGCGCGAAATTCAAATTATTCATACGTCGTCACGTCGCCATCGTGAATAAATAAATTAAAAAAAGCTGTCACCGCTGGGGGGAATTGAACCAGGGACCTTTGCATTACGAGGCAGCGTATTTACGCAATGTGGTATTCCGACCTCCGTAATATTTCAATTATTTTAATGCTATTCAAACGGGATATCCATCGGTGGCGCGCGCTTATCTTTGAAACGGATCTGTAGAGGTGAAGTAAAGCGAGAGATGCGTTCCAGAGATAAGAAACTCCGCGCGGAAAATAATATCCATCGGTGGCGCGCGCTTATCTTTGCAACGGATCTGTAGAGGTAAAGCAAAGCGAGAGATGCGTTCTAGAGATAAGACACAAGTATTACATCGAAATGAATTCATGGTGAAATATTTCCATGTTGGTTTTATCGACAATATACACACAACACCAAATGAAGCTTATGCTGATAAGAGTCGTGTGCAGCGATAACCGTCACATCGTTGCCAGACGTTGGAAATTATTATTCATAAAGTCGATAAGGTGTTGTCAGATTTTCAAAAAATATCTGATGTTGCGTAATACATGACATATGACGTATGACAGATGGTGTTTGCAATATGATGCATGTGGGGAGTGGAAGGATACGAAAACAACTATATATTATAATGAAGTATTTTATTTAAGTAATCCTTTTCTACAAAAATGACATGCCTCTTGAGAAGATGGCGGTCCATCCCAGTGTGTGGTCCAATCGGAACGATTATAATGAACGAAGCATGGCAGTTTGATTTGTAGGTTAAAGTTGCTGCGATATTCTTGAGGAAGTTTGTGCCACACCCTTAATAGCCCATAAGGATCTGCATATTCGATGAGACATTCTAGTGGAATGTACTGCAATTCTTGTTCAGTGAATTTTGTCAGAGTTGAAGCGGGAGATTTTATAAACTCCAATAGCACAGCTATTTCAGACTTCATGATTTTTCGAGCAGAGCTAAAATATTTCAGATGCTACTAGTCTCGCGTCAAGTTGTATACTGATGAAATAAAAAAACGCATCACATTTTTTACAACATTTTATTCAAATCAGACATAACCTCATTTTTACAATAATAAAAATATTCTCTGAGAGCATTA
The DNA here is from genome assembly GCA_918026855.4 of Phaedon cochleariae. NCBI lineage: Eukaryota > Metazoa > Arthropoda > Insecta > Coleoptera > Chrysomelidae > Phaedon > Phaedon cochleariae. The sequence goes on from OU896717.1 coordinate 16,443,731, forward strand.
CTAGACATACAATCAGAAACATCACAAAATCCAGATATTAGCTCTTCCGCACCCAAATCAGTCAGGCTATTTCTAGTCCAATCAGCTATAGTATTCAAAATGTTCTGATAATACATGGAAAAGTCCAATTTGTTAATTAGCGCAACTCGATGTGAAACAACACACGTTTCAGCCCTCAAAATGTCTGCAACATCTTCTTCCACCAATTCGAATGTAATGTGGTATTTGGTGAGTGACAACATTTTGACACCATCGCAAACGAATTTAGTTATGGTGATATAGTCTCCGCAGGTGGTAACGGCAGGATCATATTCATCAACGAAACAGGGCAGGGGTGCTTCAAAAAAGTCTTGTTGTACCTTATACAGCGAATCGATGAAGGTGGCCCATTCATATGTGGAGAACGAAATTTTCGCTGGATGGAAGGGTTTTTTCAGGATGATGCTCGGACTAAACTGTCTAGCTGAACTAAGTCCGCACTGAATCATGTAGGTGGACAACTGGAACGATGAAGTCAGCAGGAGGTATGATTCAGCTTTCGCTGCTTGCTCAACCATCTCCAAATACGTATCAACGTCACCATAATAATCCATCATTGCCAATGAACTAGTACTACCGTTTTCGGAAAACACTTCACAAGACGAATAACCAGAGTCGATACTCATTGCTATCAAACTGATGTGTTGGATTGGGTCGGTCCTCACTATTTATACCACCACTGCCAACACGTCACAACATCCGATAATGGTTGTTATTTGTCAGCGATCGATGTGAAAGGCCCCTCACATCCATTGAATTTGTGCTAGTTTTCCATATGATTACATTATAACTTGTTGGTGGAATCAATCCAGCTGTTGTGTGTATCATCGAATCCCAGCCATTTGACAAACACCTTTTTACCCCTCTTCCTTAAAACTTTTTCCACTAGGTAAACATCGGAATTTTCAGTTTTTTGCAATTCTTCAGAATAAAAAGCACCTTTGATCGGAGTACCATGCAAATCTTCCAAGAGATATGTAGTAGGTTTCGTAATACGAACTTTTACGATTTTAAATAGTTCAGTAGTCCAATTTGGTGTATAATTCTTTTCGAAAACATGTTTGGCTTTGCTTATTCTCACAATGTCACCAACGTCGAATTTTCTGGTTCCAGCAATTTTGATGTGATTGTACGTGGATTTTAAAATATCTTGTTCGTTGGCTTTGGTGACGTCACTGGGCTTGCATCTAATCGTCGTATGTTTCGTGTTATTATAATTTTTCGTGATTTCAGGCAGGACATCTATCCAACGGTATGAGCCATTCAAACTAAAGTACTTGTATAGTTTTTCCTTCAATGTCCGTATAACACGTTCAGCAATGGCTGCCTTCATTATGGTGTACGTATGATAATGGTTGATGGAGAACTTTTTCATCAGACTTTGAAACTTTTCGTTGTAGAATTCGGTACCTTGATCGGTTTGCAAATTCTTGGGAATTCTGTTGTTGGCATGCGATAGAATATCAGCAAATGCACGAGCGATTTCAGCACCAGTTTTTGATTTTAGTGGTCTAGTCCATAGGTACTTGGAAAAACAATCAATCACGACCATTATCAGCTTGTGATCCTTATTAACAGAGGCATAAGGTCGCATTTCGGCTAGATCCATTTGCCATAAGTCATCCAAACCTTTGATGATAATGCGGCGCCTTGGAAATTTTTTCCTAGCAGGTCTATGTAATTCATTGACGAGTTGGATTTTTTCTTTAGAATGTGACATATTGACTTCGTTGGATTAGGAGTTTATATGATGGGTTTCACACAGGAGGCTTCCTTTTTGGTGGCGGTGGTGTTGTCGTAGATTTTGGAGGGATGGCAATCTTGGCCAAATCTTTTTTCATTTGATCAATGACATCAGCAAGCTGGCGTTCTTTATCACGGCTGTGTTGGTGCTCAGCCTTCAAATCGTGCAAACTCTTCACAGTGTTGTCAATCTTATCGACAAGTTCTAGAATATTTTTCACATTCAAGTCGATGTCGCTTTCGAGTTTTGGTAGAGAGTTGTTGCGAAGCTGCTCCACATGTACGCTAGTCTTGTGTACTATGCCAGACAACTGAACAAAGTTTGTATTGTACGATGTTAGTTTGAGATCATGTACATCCACTCTCTTCCTTTCTTCGATTATCTCGTTGCTGAAGCCAGCAAGGTAATTTCGGATTTTTTCACCGTAATTATCGAAAGCAATCTTGAAATCTAACTTTATTTGCGATATAACTTCATCCACATATTGTTTGTTTGCAACATCAGCGGCATCTGTTGGCAGTTTTACGTTACACATCTTCAAATGACCAACATCGATATCACCGGTTGGAGTATGTGAAAATCCAGATCTGACTGTCACCATCTGAGCTGAGCATGGAAACGAACCACGTCCGAATTTGTCGAGACTCATTATGCTAATGACTAAAGTATTGTACGTTATCGATAATGGTCGGCACTTTGCCTCACCAATTAGCCCCGCCACTCATAGACATGCCATGGAACTGTCACGGAAGTGTCATGGAAGTGTCAAGGAAGTGTCATGGAAGTGTCATGGAAGTGTCACGGACCACGAAAGTGTCGAGGAAGTGTCACGAAAGTGTCACGGAACTGTCAAGGAAGTGTCAGGGAAGTGTCACGGAAATGTCAAGGAAGTGTCACGGAAGTATCACGGAAATGTCACCGAATCGTTACACATGTTTTATTATGCCTGCCTCTTCTAATTCGTTCAAGATGGCAACAATCTCGTTATCGTTTGATGTATTTCCGGCTTGCTGTGAGGCAATGAGCAACTTCAATCTATCTACCAATTCGTTGGGATCATCCCAATACATGTATTCGATAGGTGCTGTGTTGTATGTCAACTTCAAACCACGACCACTGGAATTGGATCTGAACATTGGACGAATAATTTCTGCGTATTTGAGTCTAGAGGAAGACTTCATACGTCCTGCAGAATTCAAATGAGCTTTGGTGAGCAAGAGTATTTGCTTGTATGGGTTCGTATCATCTTTGGCAAAGGATGGATCATTATAGAAGAGTAATTGATAGAGGCCTGGGGTGCCACGGAACCGAAAGCCATCAAGAAGTATATCTCCAGTTCTTCGATGGAAATTCATTTCTTTTCCGTTGAGAGACCATTTCGATGTTACCGGATCATATTTGGGACCATAAACCGTATCGATATTTTCATCATTTGTCCAGTATTCAGTCAGATATTTTTGAGCCATCGCAGGATACTGATCAACGTAATCATGTATTGCAGCCGGTGAGATATTTTCACTATCTGCAAAAAGTTCATCATCAGCATTGTCATAACCGTCCCCATCATCATCTTCAGTATGCCCAGCATTATCAGCCACATCCATCATAGGTATGAAATTAGTTTGGTTCAAATCCGATTGCTCCCTCTCCACCTCCCCATCCTCTTCCTCCTCCTTCTTCTCCTTCTTCTTCTCCTTTTTCAACCGCAACGACTTTGCTTTGCTTCGCTTGATGTTTGAAAGTGTTCCATCGAGTTTTTCTTCTAAGACCTTGGACGCGGAGGCAATTTGTTTCAAAGGTGATGTCAGTGGTTGGAATATTTTGTGTAACGCTTCATCATCCTCAGACTTGCCTAATTTCAGAGCTAAATATTTTCGTCTGATTGATTTCGATATTTCATTGATTTTTTTCTTGCGTAGCGCATCAGCAACGTCATCATGCATCACGGTTAACGTCATCTTGATGAATGACCCAAAGATCCCAACCTTATAAACTTATCGAAACCATTTCTGTATCTGCCAGCGTTTATGTCAAAAGTTTTCGCAATCACCATCGCGCCATATTGGCTGGAATTCCAACACTCTGAACACAACGCTTTGAATTGATCGAATGACATGTCTGGTGACACATGCTCATCAAACACATGCTTCAGATTCATTTCATCTTGTCGAAATAACACCACCAGGTTACTGTTGTCTCGCACCAGCTGCTTTGATATCTTGGAATAGGTCTGGCAAAGGTATGCTACGTCAATGTCCTTGTGTCTACACATTGAGAAATATTCTCGAATTTTCTGCTGCTTGTCACATGACACATCATCGAAAATGAATATCGAGTGATTCTTCGCTTCTGATGGACTAATGACTTCGTCATTCTCTTTGAAGGGGAAATAACCAACGCCTTCCACTGAATCCATCACTTGTTGTAGCAATTGATATTTCGGCTGGTACAACGACTTTGAATACACGTAAACGTTCTTGAATTTCGCGCCATTTGGATTGAACAGCAGGGAAAGCATCGCATTGGTCTTTCCACATCCGCTTGGTCCACAGAAGATTGCTCTGAACGAATGGGAAAGCAGTTTTCCATGTTTACTATTCGCCGATGACTTGATTGATGAAATTTCATCCAAATTCTCGATGGGCAACGTCCGTTCTTGTTGAACGATCTCCATCATCTGATGAGAGTAGTAGTCGAGCTGTCTACACGTCAGTCTTCATGTTGCTCTACCACGGAGAGGGTGTGCTTAATTCTCTGATCGATAAACTTCCCATCGAATTGCACATTCCAGGATACAGATTTTGTGGTCCAGGCACCAAACTCGAGAACACGATATCGCCTATTCTCAAAATTACTCAATAGAAGACAGACACAAAGCTGATTGGATATTGGAAAATCGAGCGTGGGAGAGAGTCAAGTCGAAGAACGCTAAATTCAAAGAAAAGGCTGCTGCTTGGCTTGTCACCACCGGAATGAAGGTCAAACGAAAACTTGGCATGGGTCTCGTATCACGCCAATCCCTATCAAACATCATCAAATTCATAAAAAATGTACTATCAAAGTCAGATGGTGGTGGTAGTACAACATCAGGAAGTGGTCTGAATAAATCTGCATTGACAGCACTTCGTGCAGCCAGAATGGCAATCAAGAGGGCTGGCGGTAAAAAAAGAATCAGAGTACCAAGAATCATACCTCTTCCACACAGTGGGGGTATACTACCATTGATACCAATCTTTGCTGCCTTGGGAGCCCTAGGATCTCTAGCTGGAGGAGCCGGAGCAGTCGCAAAGACGGTCATTGATGCGAAAAATGCAAAGAAAAAGCTCGAAGAAGATCAAAGACATAATAAAGCAATGGAGGCTATTGGAAAGCAAGGTTCCGGCCTATTTCTACGCAAAACATCAAGAGGATTCGGACTGTACTTGAAAAAACAATCAAAAAACTACTAGACAAGCTACCCAATAGATCACTATACGATAAAGATGTAATAAAGTATGCCAAACAGCTGAAAATACCGTATTTTCGAGGTGTTTTTATGCGGGACACTCTACCTTCCACCGGTCCATGGCATCGCGAGTGTGCTGTATTGAATTTGGATACCTCCAATCATGCGGGCACTCATTGGGTAGCTTACATAAAGAATGATAAAAAAGTCTTATATTTCGATAGCTATGGCAATCTGAAACCGCCCAGAGAATTGGCTCAATATTTGGGTACCGGCACGAAAATCATGTACAATAATGAGCAATACCAAAATTTCAATCAAAGTAATTGTGGACGTCTATGTCTAGAATTCCTCTTTAATGAAGCCAAGTAACTCGGTCATTGTGCATCAGTCATGTCTCTGATTGTGACGTTGAAAGGTCGTACATCTACGCTCTCCATAGACTTTTTGACACCACTTCAACTCGATCCAGACTCTGATTACGGACTAGCATTGTTGGGATTTCATTCATACAACAGTATACCAAATATCAACAAAGGATCAAAGTTTTATCTGCAAGATAAGACCAAGGCGGAAAAGATCATCGATATTCCCGAAGGTTCATACGAAATTGCTGACATTGAAACATTTATTCGAAAAGAATTGGGTATATCGAGTGCAAAGGACGTTGATGAGATATTTTCGTTGAAACCCAACAATAATACGTTAAAGTGTGAGATTTCGAGCCAAAGGTTTGCCATCGATTTTCGCCCAAAGGATAGCATAGCTCAAGTCTTGGGATTTTCAAATAGATTGTTGAACGCACAACAAGTCCACACTTCCGATTTGCCGGTCAGCATAACCAAAGTGAGAACCATTCACATTGATAGCAACGTTACTGCTGGAGCTCTGTACAACGATAGACCATCACATACGATCTACGAGTTTGCAGTTGCAGTCGATCCTGGTTACGCCATAGACGAGACTCCCAGAAATCTAATTTACCTACCTATAGTCAGCAGGCGGGAATTGCCCAACATTACACTCCAGATTCTCGACCAAGATTTCAGGCAGGTGAATTTTAGAGGTGAAGAAATCATTATAAGATTGGAGTTGAAGAAACTCGCAAGATGGTACTAGTGTTTGATTACTCCTATAAATCAGACGATCAATCATCATCATCACCATCATCAGCATCAGTTCCGTCGACACCATACACCAAAGCAGTCGTGTCTTCGAAGAGCAGGAGCAGAAAATCATTGACATTATACAATATCCTGTTTCTCAAATCACTCGAAGGCTACAATGTTGTCAGCCCCCGTTTTCGACGTTTTCCGCAAACCCAGATTCGACGAAAGCATCACTAAAGTGGAGTGGCGCACCTATTACCCATATGTGAAATCATTCGAAAACAATGATGTCATCGATATTACAGTCAATCAAGCAGATTCGTGGTTGGCTATGTTTGAAGGCATCATTACCATCAAGGGTAAATTGGAGGTGACTGGAGGTGGTATTGGTACATTAACCCACAATGCTGGAGCCTATCTCTTTGATTCTTGTACCTATGAATTGTGCAATAAAGAATTGGACACTGCCAGATATCCTGGAATAACGAGTACTGTGAGAGGATACTTGTGTTACACACCTGAAGACTCGCGCCATCTAGCCATAGCAGGCTGGAACTATCCTAACGTTCCGATTCTCAACGCCGATAAAACGTTCAGCATGAACATTCCACTGAAACATTTGTTTTCTATCTTTAATGATCATCAAGTGGCAACGTGGGGCAAGCAGTCTATTCGTTTGGTGAGATCCCGCAATGATGCCAACTGTTTAAAAGTTGGTGAGAGAGTGAATAATGCTATACCAGGAGCAACTCAGACTCAGAGGCTTGCCAAAATCAAGATAGAAAGCATCAATTTGAAAGTGCCGCATCTCACACCCAATGATGACATAAAGTTGCAGTTGTTGACACGTATCAAGGCAGATGAGTCTATGATGATACCGTTTCGTCGATGGGAATTGCACGAGCTTCCAGCACTAACGCAAGGATCCACTATAGAAATTTGGTCGGTCAAGACGTGTTCGGCGTTAGAAAGCCCGAGATATGTTATAGTATTTTTCCAAACGAAAAAATCTGATAACATACATGAAGATGTGACCTTGTTCGATAATGCCAACATAAAATCCATACGATTGGCTCTGAATAGCGACTATTATCCGCAAGAAAGAATGCTATTGGACTTTTCCAAAGACCAATATGCCGACGCACACTTCAACTATACAGAGTTCAACAAGAGCTATCATAACTGTCAACAAAAACGCTCTCTAGTGGATTTCAATGAATTCAAAACCCGACCAATGTTTGTTATCGATTGCTCGAGGCGCCATCTAGGCATGAAGTCGTCTACAGTTGACATAAAGTTGGACATTGAAGCGACTACAGGCTTCCCTCCCGACACCAAAGCCTATTGCATCATCATTCACGATCAAATCATGGAACATCTCCCACTCAGCGAAATTGTTCGAAATATTGCCTAGTTAGGTGTTGCTGCATCAGTCAGACGTCAGTTTGCTTCGAAGAGTCATGGAGATCGCACTGGTTGACATTCAAGCGTTCATGGTTGATGGTGAATTCATTCCAAAGGAAATGACCATTCGCATTGGCAAAAAGACGAGTCATTTTCTATTCAAGCCATCTGTAGAGTTTTCCAGTTTGAACAAAGAAGATAAAAAGATGGCAAATCATGTGGAGCGTTACGTTCATGGTTTAAAATATTCCAGTGGTTATGTGGATTTGAATGAGTTGGATCAAATACTACGAGATAACCTGCAGCAGACAAACATCATCTACGTAAGAGGCCATCAAAAGATTCAGTTTTTGCAGCGAAAATGTGCAGAGTTGGAGATGGCCAATCACATTGTTAATTTAGAAGATTTTGACAATTCTTGGTGGCAGCCAATAACGTTCCTACAATCCATTCCACCCTGCATGAATCATTTCCATGGAGGAAGGTTCCAGTGCAGTCTCCACAATGTCGATACTTTATATAATTGGTTATGTAATTTATTGCCAAAATAAAAAACTTTATAATAATTTCAGAGTTTTTATTCATCACATCCCTTATTTCTCAGTATTCCAACAATAACAATTGAGATTAAAATTAGTGAGCATATTAGTGAACAACAAAGTGTCAAAATTTCAATGGCATTGACATCAGTATCTTGATTCAATTTTGCGGAGGATTTTTTCAATGCAAGTGTCTGCCAGTCTCCCATTTCGCCGTCACTGCCATCAGGAAACGATAGTTTCAATTTGTAGTCGATGCTGCTTCCATTAACATGTTGCGACATGTCGAATGAATATACAGGTAGTTTGTTATCATTGACATACATTCTACGCATCAGCTTCCAATCACACTGTTGTGTACGATTCACATCAAAACATACGGCTGCATTCCTCGTATTGTACGGTATGTTTGTGTAAAAGACGTTGTTGCTCAGAGCTGTCAATATAATGAAGCTTGCTTTCAGTATCGCCATCTAGTAGCTGTGTTGGTTGAATTCTTCTTCTTCTCGATGTAGGTGCAGCTGTACGTCTCGGTTCCGTAAACACCTTGTCCCAAACACTCAAATTTTCAAAATCTTTAAACAGACAAACTTTCTGCTCATACAATTGGATGTCTGCGCTGAGTTGTCTAACCTTCAAGCCAAATTCTTCTAGTGCACGTCTGTATTCGTCAGAAGACATGATACAACTGTTTTACACGTTCATACTTTTAACCCACATCTTATTACATCTCTTTCCCTCTCTTTCTCTCCCTCTCTCTCACTCTCTTTCTCGTACACATCCAGACAAGGGTGTGGGAAAAGAATACACAGAAAAGTCTAATAATTGTAAAAGTGTATAATAGTATAAATGTAAAAAGGAATAATAAAAATGAAAAAAAAGTTTATACAATAAAATTAGGAATAATTAAATAATACTAAAATAATTGAAAATATACATATATACAACATAAATTATTGGATGAATAAAATAAGTTACATTTTTTCATGGGAAAATAAGTCATCAATACAACAGCGTTGGTTTGAAAATTTTGATGCAAAAATACTAAAGAGAAAATCAATCCGTCAAACTGTAGTGACCCCACGGAAGTGTGTCAAATGAATCGTGAATCAGTTTCCGCTTATCATCTTTGGGACTCAGGCCAATTTTAGTCTGCTCGATGGAAAAAACATCGTGAGCGTAGGAACGGATCGTTTGCTGGGCTACGGTCTTTTCTTTCCAAGCCGTCAGACAATCCACATAGTCATCAAAAGTCAACTTATTTTTGACGACGCATTTCTTGACACCCTTGGATTTTTTAGTTATACCAAAATTTTCCAATTCCCTATCTAGTCGTTCTTTACTGAATCCCTTTCTTTCCAATCGCTTTCTCTCTTTTTCAATATCCTCATCCGTTATATCCAATTTATAACTATACATCTTGGACCGTAGTCCAGCAAAATGCGTAATGATCTTACCGTTTGCCTCATCCTTTGATAGGCCCAAGACTTTTTTATTTACTCGAGGTATACCATAAATATTGTCTGGAGCATAGTCAGACGTGTCAAATCTCTCGATATTTGCATCAATCACCTCACTATACGCATCGTCACATACAATTTCGTAGATGAAGCTGTCCGTATCGGTATACATGAGTTTTACGTCAGCTCCAAGCTTTGGCAACATGAAATTGTAGTGGAAATCATACATGACGATTTTTGACAAGTCAAGGATACACATGCCAATGTAGAGAGGTTTATTGAAAATCAGCTCTGCTTTTTTCAACTCTACTGCCACCAAATTGTCATCGAAAACTGTTCGTTGTTGGAACCGAGGACTTGAAATTAAATTTTTAATGCCATAGCGGCCTTCATACATTCTGACTAACTTAACTGTTCTATGATTACGAATATTCTCCATCGTCTTCCCAAACACCGCATTATTGGCCAATTTCCTTAAATCTTTTTCAAAATCGTTTGTGGCTAGAGTCCTCAATCGAGTATTCAACTCAATGTAGGGCTTTAGCCACGTGGATTGTTTGAACTTTAATACTTCATGAATCTTGGTCAATTCCAGACCGTGTTCTAATGCCTGCTTCAAATTTCGATAATGTAAAGTATATTGTTTTTTATCGTGGAGTGTGGTCATCAGTTTGGATAATTTTGAATTTGGTGGTGTGCGGTGTTCGGGACAAAATGGTAGGTCCTTGTGTAGGTCATGCAACCCCTCAGGATACTCCAAATCAACTTGGAGAATATAGCCTTCTGGACTGTTGTCAGGAATTTGGGTTACATCAATGTCAACATTTTCTACCCATGTAAAGCCCCCATAAGGGAGGGGTTCACTCATTGCTTTTCCATAAAGGTTATTTACATCGAGATAAAGAAGGTACTTTGACGGTTTTTTTGGATCGTAATTTTTCTGATATTTATTATTTGCTTCACTATACCTATTGCAGCAAACCGATACTCCCCCTCTTATCGCCTGCTCCACAAACATCACCATGTCGATATCTTTGATGATTTGCAGCTTACACCCAGTATACTTGAGCATGCAATCCCAAGTATAGCCGGGCATGGTGTAATACCAAGCAGGATCGAGGCCATAGGTCTTGAGGGATGACGCACGGAAATTTTCCATGACGTCGGCAAGAAGAAGAATATCGGTCTGCATAATATATAGGTCGCTATATTCTCCCAGCGATTTCAGCTCGAAAGATTCCCAAACTTTTTGCGCGTGCGCGTAATCGTCGTCCGAAATATTTGTATCGTTCAATTTGTTGTAGAAATTTTGAATGCTTGGCAACTCGGATTCATCCAATCTTTCCACATTATCGACATAGTCATATGGGAATACTCCTTTTCGTGTCAACAATGCAAATTTCGTCTCATTTACGTCACTGAATTCTTTCTTTAGAATTTTCAAATCATCGACTTTCAACGTTGACACTAAAGCATCGAGACTGGTTCCCAAAAAGCGGAAAGAGTCGATGAATCGGAATTTTATGCTTGTTTCATCATCATGTTGTGTAAAGGAAATGTATTTTTCGCGATTAACCGGGAGTACGCTCACACGTCCCCGCTTGGAAATGTCTCTGATTATAAAATGCGAATCATATCCTGAGAGGTTGTGGAACGTAATGGGAACAACGAACAGTTTCCTAAAGTTGAGATTACAGGGAGCCTAGTGTGCGAAGCCTCTGAATGCGCCAGTAAAATGGTCGTGGTCGCGTACGATAACGTCTTTTGCCTTGAATTTCTCTTCGCAAATGTGACAGATGGTTGCGCCACTGGTACTAGCCGGTTTGACTACCATTGGAACGATATTTTTCAATTTGGATTCGACAAATTTGGCAATTTTAGACATTTCGCAGGCAAACCAGTCCATGCAATCTCCACCCCTATGACTACGATAAAATGACAGCGAGTCATCGAAAGAACATTTAAAATAGTACCCAGCACTGTATGCTTTATGATGTTGATACTTTGAAGTGGTTTTTGAAATTTTGGAATTACATTTCTCCAACTGCGATTCGAAATCGGCATAAATGATGAAAGGACATGTCTGCTTATACACATGGTTCTTAAATTCTACAAAATCATACTTGGGGAATGAAATTTTCTCATTATTAATTTTCTCACATGGAGCAGCATGACTATCAAGCTTCTCCTGGCAATGGTAATAGTTGAGGCACCGATCGCAGATGAATTTCTTTCCACAATGTTTGTTGAGTTGACTTGATACTAGTCGTGAAAGGTCCTTAATCCAGACATAGTGATATTTTATATTAACGTTCTCTTCAGCATTATCGTTGTCAGGAGGAGCTTCATAGTCATTCAATTTTGGGAAATATTTGTCTTGAATTAATAGCAAATTAACGTGTCGATTACATTTATGCTTAGTCAGTCTGGTGGGTACTACAGAGTAAAATGTTCGTTCGTTGACTTCTGTCAACTCTAACGCATAAACATTCACCGAAATAGCATTCATTTTTTCAAATTTTGTAATTTGGGGCAGCTTCATTGGTATGTCTAATCCTTTAATGTTCAAAATCTGTGAATAGTGAGGATAATTCTTAACTCTATATGACTTCAATTTAGCGGGATGCAAACAACTGACTATGCTCCAATAGAAGCATGCCTCATCATCATTTTGAACGTTAATGCAGGCATGCTTTCTCTCAATCTGCTCTGGTAATTTGATGTATGATGAGCCATTGCCCATTTCATATTTATTTATGGCAACCTCCAGAGAAATAATTTCGCTCAAGGCCCACCCGCTATTCTTCTCGGCAAATTCGCTAAGTTTATTAAGGATCACATCTAGCGCATTGATTTTGAACCAATCGGCTAGGTCCGTTCCTGCGTCCACGATGGCATTGGGAGTACAAAAATGTTTGCGGTCAACCAATTCCCCATTATTTGACTGCTTAATGAAGTCACCGGAAAATGTAAAGTTGACTTTTAGCATTGAAAAGCGCCCCAAAATTTTTGAAATTCTCTTATTTACCAATCTAAATGAATCCTCCAAAAAGTCGATAATCTCCTTATGTCTCAAATTCAGAATGAGACCGGTCTGAACTCTCGACGCGAAGATTGAATTCACATCAATCCAACGAATATAGGGCTTCAGGCCGGAGCCAACATGTCCTCTATTCATAGTTTTGATGAAAAATCTCATCCGTTTCAGTTCCCCGATCTTAGTCTGAATTTTACGCTTCAAACCAATCGAAAAAGTATTTCTTTTCATTGCTAAAACACATTTCCGTATGTGTGAGCGGATTGATTTCAATACAAAAAGTGCCAATGGTTTCGAATAATTTTTCTTAATTAATAAAAGAGTTTCGTCAACTTTGGTCAAGGTTTTATTGATGCTCTCCATTGCTGTATTGATGATATTTTACCCAAATAAAACAAATGTAGCTTACTTTAATTCTCCAAAATTTCAAACGAAGCTGCTGGATTGGCCTTCCCAGTCTGCACCTTTCCTCTGAATACTACAGAATATTTCCCGCTACCGAAATATTCAATGTGGGGCGAATAGGTCTCAGTTACACGACTGGGCAGGAACACAACAGAGTCCTCCAACTCAATCAGAACAGATTTTCCAAATTTTGTGGTGACCACTTTCGCTGTCTCGATTGGTTGGGGTTGCCCGAGCAGGAGATCCACCAACTTTACGCTTGGTTTCTGTTGTTTTGGAGCAATCAGAGAAGCTGCGTTGATTTGAGTAAGATCCATCTGGTGGGAAGAAAAAGGACAAAAAACATCAGCAGTCCAACAAAGTCATGATGAGCTTGATACTAGGATGGATTATTTTCGATAAAACTAGAAATAAAAGCAATCTGCGATTGATCATTGAAACTTTCATTGAATTGTCTCTCGAAAAAACTTGGAATGAAAAAGGTTGATGCGGAATGAGCACTAGGTTGTATTATTTTCAAAATAAAATGAAAGGGGCCGATAATATAAAACTAGGAAACTCAAAATGAAATAAAAAAGTCAGGTAATATTGGATTGATAATAAAAAAAGAACTTTGATAAAGAGGTACTCACTATTATTGCTATTAATGCACACACACACACAAACAGTGATGATTTGGCTGGAGCTGGTCAAGAGACAACGTTCACGATTGCAGACTCGAGTGTGAATGATGTTGCGCTGCGTCGTCGCTTTTATACGCTGGCGGAGATACCACGTGACTTGCTAATCAGCGATGCGGGTGTTCTGGAAAAACCCATCTAAAACGACTGCTGATAGCGATAATTTCTTGCGTCATTCTGATCACGTATTTTGTTCATGCGACTAGTTGGTTTTTTTATAGTTTCGATAACCTCCAACGTTTCCTGTTATGCTGCTGATTGTGAAATTGTCGGGTTTTTTGTAGTTTCGATAACCTCCATCCTTATCTGTTGTTATGCTGCTGATTGTGAAATTGTTGGGTTCTTTGTAGTTTCGATAACCTACATCCTTATCTGTTATGCTAATTTGCAGTCGTTGCACCCGTGTAGAGATAAGCGCGCGCCAGCGATGGATATTATTTTCCACTCGAAGTTTCTTATCTCTAGAACGCATCTCTCGCTTTGCTTTACCTCTACAGATCCGTTGCAAAGATAAGCGCGCGCCACCGATGGATATTATTTTCCGCGCGGAGTTTCTTATCTCTGGAACGCATCTCTCGCTTTACTTCACCTCTACAGATCCGTTGCAAAGATAAGCGCGCGCCAGCTATGGATATCCCGTTTGAATAGCATTAAAATAATTGAAATATTACGGAGGTCGGAATACCACATTGCGTAAATACGCTGCCTCGTAATGCAAAGGTCCCTGGTTCAATTCCCCCCAGCGGTGACAGCTTTTTTTAATTTATTTATTCACGATGGCGACGTGACGACGTATGAATAATTTGAATTTCGCGCCGGTTTTTAGTGGGCGTGACCTCCAATTAAATGCTGGTCTCTGATTGGCTTGGGCCAGAACATACATAGACTATCTACTGAAAAGTATCATTTTTGATGAAATTTTTTTAAGTCCCGATATTCATATTTTCCCAAATATCTCGAAAACGGCACAAAATATCGAAAATCTGAATCGAAAAATACCCAAACACCCCTGTCGACTTTCGCAAGGGCCTTCCACTTGGAGAAAGTTCGAACACCGTATCACGAAAAACAAAAAAAAATTGTACGTCATGACGCGAAATAATTTTAAGTCCATTGAAGGAAAAAAAATGACAGACAAGTGTGTATTTTCCTCCCGAAATCCGATACAAATCCAGACGACCAACAAAATAGTCTCTATACATTGCTACTCAAAATTGCCCCTTTACTAGAAAAAAAATTGGAAAATTATCATTTTTGATGAAAGTTTCCTAAGTCTCGATTTTTATATTTTCCCAAATATCTCGAGAACGGCACAAAATATCGGAAATCTAAATCGAAAAATACCTCAACACCTCTGTCGACCTTCGCAAGGGCCTACCACTTGGAGAAGTCCGAACAACGTATCACGAAAAACAAAAAAAATTGTACGTCATGACGCGAAATAATTCTGAGTTCATTGAAGAAGAAGAAAGGTGAATGACAAGTGTATGTTTTTCGCACAAAATTCAATAGAAATCAAGACGACCAACAGAAAAGTCTATACATTGCTACTCAAAATTGCCTCTCTACTAGAAAAAAAAATTGGAAAAGTACCATTCTTAATGAAATTTTTTCAAGTCCCGATATTCATATTTTCCCAAATATCTTGAGAACGGCACAAAATATTGAAAATCTAAATCAAAAAATACTCCAACACTCCTGTCGACTTTCGCAAGGGCCTACCACTTGGAGAAAGTTAGAACACCGTATCACGAAAAACAAAAAAAATTGTACGTCATGACGCGAAATAATTTTGAGTTCATTGAAGAAAAAAAGGTGAATGACAAGTGTATGTTTATCTCCCGAAATTCGATAGAAATCAAGACGACCAACAAAAAAGTCTCTATACATTGCAACTCAAAATTGCCTCTTTACTAGAAGAAAAAAATTCGGAAAAGTATCATTTTTGATGAAATTTTTTCGAATCCCGATATTCATATTTTCCCAAATATCTCGAGAACGGAACAAAATATCGAAAATCTAAATCGAAAAATACCACAACACTCCTGCCGACTTTCGCAAGGGCCTACCACTTGGAGAAAGTTCGAACACCGTATCACGAAAAACAAAAAAAAATTGTACGTCATGACGCGAAATAATTTCAAGTCCATTGAAGGAAAAAAAAATAACAGACTAGTGTGTATTTTCCTCCCGAAATCCGATAGAAATCCAGACGACCAACAAAATAGTCTCTATACATTGCTACTCAAAATTGCCCCTTTACTAGAAAAAAAATTGGAAAATTATCATTTTTGATGAGTTTCCTAATTTTCATATTTTCCCAAATATCTCGAGAACGGCACAAAATATCGGAAATCTAAATCGAAAAATACCTCAACACCTCTGTCGACCTTCGCAAGGGCCTACCACTTGGAGAAAGTCCGAACAACGTATCACGAAAAACAAAAAAAATTGTACGTCATGACGCGAAATAATTCTGAGTTCATTGAAAAAGAAAAAAGGTGAATGACAAGTGTATGTTTTTCGCACAAAATTCAATAGAAATCAAGACGACCAACAGAAAAGTCTATACATTGCTACTCGAAATTGCCTCTCTACTAGAAAAAAAAATTGGAAAAGTACCATTCTTAATGAAATTTTTTCAAGTCCCGATATTCATATTTTCCCAAATATCTTGAGAACGGCACAAAATATTGAAAATCTAAATCAAAAAATACTCCAACACTCCTGTCGACTTTCGCAAGGGCCTACCACTTGGAGAAAGTTAGAACACCGTATCACGAAAAACAAAAAAAATTGTACGTCATGACGCGAAATAATTTTGAGTTCATTGAAGAAAAAAAGGTGAATGACAAGTGTATGTTTATCTCCCGAAATTCGATAGAAATCAAGACGACCAACAAAAAAGTCTCTATACATTGCAACTCAAAATTGCCTCTTTACTAGAAGAAAAAAATTCGGAAAAGTATCATTTTTGATGAAATTTTTTCGAATCCCGATATTCATATTTTCCCAAATATCTCGAGAACGGAACAAAATATCGGAAATCTAAATCGAAAAATACCACAACACTCCTGCCGACTTTCGCAAGGACCTACCACTTGGAGAAAGTTCGAACACCGTATCACGAAAAACAAAAAAAAATTGTACGTCATGACGCGAAATAATTTCAAGTCCATTGAAGGAAAAAAAAATAACAGACTAGTGTGTATTTTCCTCCCGAAATCCGATAGAAATCCAGACGACCAACAAAATAGTCTCTATACATTGCTACTCAAAATTGCCCCTTTACTAGAAAAAAAATTGGAAAATTATCATTTTTGATGAGTTTCCTAATTTTCATATTTTCCCAAATATCTCGAGAACGGCACAAAATATCGGAAATCTAAATCGAAAAATACCTCAACACCTCTGTCGACCTTCGCAAGGGCCTACCACTTGGAGAAAGTCCGAACAACGTATCACGAAAAACAAAAAAAATTGTACGTCATGACGCGAAATAATTCTGAGTTCATTGAAAAAGAAAAAAGGTGAATGACAAGTGTATGTTTTTCGCACAAAATTCAATAGAAATCAAGACGACCAACAGAAAAGTCTATACATTGCTACTCAAAATTGCCTCTCTACTAGAAAAAAAAATTGGAAAACTACCATTCTTCCCGATATTCATATTTTCCCGAATATCTTGAGAACGGCACATAATATCGAAAATCTAAATCGAAAAATACCCCAACACTCCTGTCGACTTTCGCAAAATTCTACCACTTCGAGAAAGTTTGAACACCGTATCACGAAAAACAAAAAAATTTCAATCAAAAAATACCCCAACACCCCTGTCGACTTTCGCAAGGGCCAACCACTTGGAGAAAGTCCGAACACCGTATCACGAAAAACGAAAAAAATTAGTACGACGTCATGACGAGAAATAATTCTAAGTTCATTGGAGAAAAAAAAAGTGACAAACAAGTGTATGTTTTCCTCCCGAAATTTGATAGAAATCCAGACGACCAACAAAAAAGTCTCTATACATTGCTACTCAAAATTGCCTCTTCACTAGAAGAAGAAAAATTGGAAAAGTATCATTTTTGATGAAATTTTTATAAGTCCCGATATTCATATTTTCCCAAATATCTCGAGAACGGCACAAAATATCGAAAATCTAAATCGAAAAATACCCCAACACTCCTGTCGACTTTCGTAAGGGCCTACCACTTGGAGAAAGTCCGAACACCGTATCACGAAAAACAAAAAAAAATTGTACGTCATGACGCGAAATAATTTCGAGTCCATTAAAGAAAAAAAAGTGAATGACAAGTGTATGTTTATCGCCCGAAATTCGATAGAAATCAAGACGACCAACAAAAAAGTCTCTATACATTGCTACTCAAAATTGCCTCTTTAGTAGAAAAAAAATTCGGAAAAGTATCATTTTTTATGAAATTTTCTCGAGTACCGATATTCATATTTGCCCAAATATCTCAAGAACGGCACAAAATATCGAAGATCTCAATCGAAAAATACCCCAACACCCCTGTCGACTTTCGCAAAGGCCTACCACTTGGAGAAAGTCCGAACACCGTATCACGAAAAACAAAAAAATTAGTACGACGTCATGACGCGAAATAATTCTAAGTTCATTGAAGAAAAAAAAAGTGACAAACAAGTGTATGTTTTCCTCCCGGAATTCGATAGAAATCCAGACGACCAACAAGAAAGTCTCTATACATTGCTACTCAGAATTGCCTCTTCACTAGAAAAGAAATTGGGAAATTATCATTTTTGATGAAAGTTTCCTAAGTCCCGATTCTTATATTTCCCCAAATATCGCAAGGGCCTACCACTTGGAGAAAGTCTGAACAACGTATCACGAAAAACAAAAAAAATTGTACGTCATGACGCGAAATAATTTTGAGTTCATTGAAGAAAAAAAAAAAAAGGTGAATGACAAGTGTATGTTTTTCGCACAAATATCAATAGAAATCAAGACGACCAACAGAAAAGTCCATACATTGCTACTCAAAATCGCCTCTCTACTAGAAAAAAAATTGGAAAAGTACCATTCTTATGAAATTTTTTCAAGTCCCGATATTCATATTTCCCCAAATATCTCGAGAACGGCACAAAATATCGAAAATCTAAATCGAAAAATACCCCAACACCCCTGTCGACTTTACCAAGGGCCTACCACTTCGAGAAAGTCCTAACACCGTATCACGAAAAACAAAACAAATTGTGCGTCATGACGCGAAATAATTCAAAGTTCATTGAAGAAAAAGAAGTGAATGACAAGTGTATGTTTATCGCCCGAAATTCGATAGAAATAAAAACGACCAACAAAAAAGTCTCTATACATTGCTACTCAAAATTTCCTCTTCACTAGAAGAAGAAAAATTGGAAAAGTATCATTTTTGATGAAATTTTTTTAAGTCCCGATATTCATATTTTCCCAAATATCTCGAAAACGGCACAAAATATCGAAAATCTGAATCGAAAAATACCCAAACACCCCTGTCGACTTTCGCAAGGGCCTTCCACTTGGAGAAAGTTCGAACACCGTATCACGAAAAACAAAAAAAAATTGTACGTCATGACGCGAAATAATTTTAAGTCCATTGAAGGAAAAAAAATGACAGACAAGTGTGTATTTTCCTCCCGAAATCCGATACAAATCCAGACGACCAACAAAATAGTCTCTATACATTGCTACTCAAAATTGCCCCTTTACTAGAAAAAAAATTGGAAAATTATCATTTTTGATGAAAGTTTCCTAAGTCTCGATTTTTATATTTTCCCAAATATCTCGAGAACGGCACAAAATATCGGAAATCTAAATCGAAAAATACCTCAACACCTCTGTCGACCTTCGCAAGGGCCTACCACTTGGAGAAGTCCGAACAACGTATCACGAAAAACAAAAAAAATTGTACGTCATGACGCGAAATAATTCTGAGTTCATTGAAGAAGAAGAAAGGTGAATGACAAGTGTATGTTTTTCGCACAAAATTCGATAGAAATCAAGACGACCAACAGAAAAGTCTATACATTGCTACTCAAAATTGCCTCTCTACTAGAAAAAAAAATTGGAAAAGTACCATTCTTAATGAAATTTTTTCAAGTCCCGATATTCATATTTTCCCAAATATCTTGAGAACGGCACAAAATATTGAAAATCTAAATCAAAAAATACTCCAACACTCCTGTCGACTTTCGCAAGGGCCTACCACTTGGAGAAAGTTAGAACACCGTATCACGAGAAACAAAAAAAATTGTACGTCATGACGCGAAATAATTTTGAGTTCATTGAAGAAAAAAAGGTGAATGACAAGTGTATGTTTATCGCCCGAAATTCGATAGAAATCAAGACGACCAACAAAAAAGTCTCTATACATTGCTACTCAAAATTGCCTCTTTACTAGAAAAAAAAATTCGGAAAAGTATCATTTTTGATGAAATTTTTTCGAATCCCGATATTCATATTTTCCCAAATATCTCGAGAACGGAACAAAATATCGAAAATCTAAATCGAAAAATACCACAACACTCCTGCCGACTTTCGCAAGGGCCTACCACTTGGAGAAAGTCCGAACACCGTATCACGAAAAACAAAAAAAAATTGTACGTCATGACGCGAAATAATTTCGAGTCCATTGAAGAAAAAAAAGTGAATGACAAGTGTATGTTTATCGCCCGAAATTCGATAGAAATCAAGACGACCAACAAAAAAGTCTCTATACATTGCTACTCAAAATTGCCTCTTTAGTAGAGAAAAAATTCGGAAAAGTATCATTTTTTATGAAATTTTTTCGAGTACCGATATTCATATTTGCCCAAATATCTCAAGAACGGCACAAAATATCGAAGATCTCAATCGAAAAATACCCCAACACCCCTGTCGACTTTCGCAAAGGCCTACCACTTGGAGAAAGTCCGAACACCGTATCACGAAAAACAAAAAAATTAGTACGACGTCATGACGCGAAATAATTCTAAGTTCATTGAAGAAAAAAAAAGTGACAAACTAGTGTATGTTTTCCTCCCGGAATTCGATAGAAATCCAGACGACCAACAAAAAAGTCTCTATACATTGCTACTCAGAATTGCCTCTTCACTAGAAAAGAAATTGGGAAATTATCATTTTTGATGAAAGTTTCCTAAGTCCCGATTCTTATATTTCCCCAAATATCTCGAGAACGGCACAAAATATCGAAAATCTAAATCGAAAAATTACCCAACACTTCTGTCGACCTTCGCAAGGGCCTACCACTTGGAGAAAGTCTGAACAACGTATCACGAAAAACAAAAAAAATTGTACGTCATGACGCGAAATAATTTTGAGTTCATTGAAGAAAAAAAAAAAAAGGTGAATGACAAGTGTATGTTTTTCGCACAAATATCAATAGAAATCAAGACGACCAACAGAAAAGTCCATACATTGCTACTCAAAATTGCCTCTCTACTAGAAAAAAAATTGGAAAAGTACCATTCTTATGAAATTTTTTCAAGTCCCGATATTCATATTTTCCCAAATATCTCGAGAACGGCACAAAATATCGAAAATCTAAATCGAAAAATACCCCAACACCCCTGTCGACTTTCGCAAGGGCCTACCACTTCGAGAAAGTCCTAACACCGTATCACGAAAAACAAAACAAATTGTGCGTCATGACGCGAAATAATTCAAAGTTCATTGAAGAAAAAGAAGTGAATGACAAGTGTATGTTTATCGCCCGAAATTCGATAGAAATAAAAACGACCAACAAAAAAGTCTCTATACATTGCTACTCAAAATTTCCTCTCCACTAGAAGAAGAAAAATTGGAAAAGTATCATTTTTGATGAAATTTTTTTAATAATAATATTTATATTTTCCCAAATATCTCGAAAACGGCACAAAATATCGAAAATGTGAATCGAGAAATACCCAAACACCCCTGTCGACTTTCGCAAGGGCCTTCCACTTGGAGAAATTCCGAACACCGAATCACGAAAAACAAAAATATATGTACGTCATGACGCGTAATAATTCAAAGTTCATTGAAAAAAAAATAGGTGAATGACAAGTGTATGTTTTTCGCACAAAATTCAATGGAAATCAAGACGACCAACAGAAAAGTCTATACATTGCTAATCAGAATTGCCTCCCTACTAGAAAAAAAAAATTGGAAAAGTACCATTCTTAATGAAATTTTTTCAAGTCCCGATATTCATATTTTCCCAAATATCTCGAGAACGGCACGAAATATCGAAAATCTAAATCAAAAAATACCCCAACACCCCTGTCGACTTCCGCAAGGGCCTACCACTTGGAGAAAGTCCGAACACCGTATCACGAAAAACAAAAAAAATTGTACGTCATGACGCGAAATAATTTTAAGTTCATTGAAGAAAAAAAGGTGAATGACAAGTGTATGTTTATCGCCCGAAATTCGATAGAAATCAAGACGACCAACAAAGAAGTCTCTATACATTGCTACTCAAAATTGCCTCTTTACTAGAAAAAAAAATTCGGAAAAGTATCATTTTTGATGAAATTTTTTCGAGTCCCGATATTCATATTTTCCCAAATATCTCGAGAACGGAACAAAATATCGAAAATCTAAATCGAAAAATACCACAACTCTCCTGCCGACTTTCGCAAGGGCCTACCACTTGGAGAAAGTTCGAACACCGTATCACGAAAAACAAAAAAAAATTGTACGTCATGACGCGAAATAATTTTAAGTCCATTGAAGAAGAAAAAAATGACAGACAAGTGTATATTTTCCTCCCGAAATCCGATAGAAATCCAGACGACCAACAAAAAAGTCTCTATACATTGCAACTCAAAATTGTTCCTTTACTAGAAAAAAAATTGGAAAGTTATCATTTTTGATGAAAGTTTCCTAAGTCTCGATTTCTATATTTTCCCAAATATCTCGAGAACGGCACAAAATATCGGAAATCTAAATCGAAAAATACCTCAACACCTCTGTGGACCTTCGCAAGGGCCTACCACTTGGAGAAAGTCCGAACAACGTATCACGAAAAACAAAAAAAATTGTACATCATGACGCGAAATAATTCTGAGTTCATTGAAGAAAAAAAAAGATGAATGACAAGTGTATGTTTTTCGCATAAAATTCAATAGAAATCAAGACGACCAACAGAAAAGTCTATACATTGCTACTCAAAATTGCCTCTCTACTAGAAAAAAAAATTGGAAAAGTACCATTCTTAATGAATTTTTTTCAAGTCCCGATATTCATATTTTCCCAAATATCTTGAGAACGGCACAAAATATCGAAAATCTAAATCGAAAAATACCCCAACAGCCCTGTCGACTTTCGCAAGGGTCTACCACTTCGAGAAAGTTTGAACACCGTATCACGAAAAACAAAAAAAATTGTACGTCATGACGCGAAATAATTCAAAGATCATTGAAAAAAAAAAGGTGAATGACAAGTGTATGATTTTCGCACAAAATTCGATAGAAACCAAGACGACCAACAAAAAAGTCTATAGATTGCTACTCAAAATTGCCTCTCTACTAGAAAAAAAAAATCGGAAAAGTATCATTTTTAATGAAATTTTTTCAAGTCCCGATATTCATATTATAATAATAATAATAATAATATTTTTATTTTCCATTCGACAATTGAAAATTGTATTGGATTCGTCAACACAGGTGACTAAAATAGAACAAAAGTAAACACACAAATAACTTAAGACTAAAGAGTTACATCTAAAAACCAAGAACAAAAATAGGGAGATGACATTTTACATTTGTAAATATTCCGCTACAGAATAGAAACATTCTGTCACTAGAAAGTCCTTCAATTTTTTTTTGAAACAATAGAGTGTTTCACACTTTTTTATTTCATCTGGCAATGAATTGTAAATCCGAGGAGCCATTGCATTGGTAGAATTATAATGAATTTTTGTATAACTGAAAGGAATGTAATAGTGATCTTTTTGGCGTGTATTGTATTCGTACCTGGAATCATTCAGTGTGAAGTTACTACGATTTTTATATACGTATATGCAGAATTCAAAAATTAACAGTGATGGTAGCGTGAGGATTTTAAGATTTTTGAAGTGGTCTCTACAGGATGAGCGTGTCGATATTCCAACTAGAGTACGTATAATGCGTTTCTGCGCAATGAAAACATCTGAAGATGAGGTGGATAGGCCCCAAAAGCGCACCCCGTATCTTAGTCTGGAATCTATTTGGGCATAATATAATTTCAGGAGTTGATCCTCGTTAAGGACGAGTTTGAGATTTCTGAATTGATATGAGTAACAATTCAATTTGGATTGTAGTGTTCGACAGTGATTATTCCATGTGAGACACTCGTCCACTTCAAGGCCTAAAAACTTGACTTGTTGAACAATTTCTACATTATCGCACATTTCTGAAGATATTATCACATCGGAACAGTTTTTCTGACGATTATGGAATCTAATGGATTTCGTTTTATCCATGTTCAGGTGTAGGAGGTTTGCACTGAACCAATCCTTTACGTTCGAGAAAGTTTCATTGCATTTATCTGACAGAAGTTTGTCTGATTTATTTGAAATGATCAGTGACGTATCATCTGCATACATAGTGAGAGAAGACTGAACTGGTAAGTCATCCCAAATATCTCGAGAACGGCACAAAATATCGAAAATCTAAATCGAAAAATACCCCAACACTCCTGTGGACTTTCGCAAGGACATACCACTCGGAGAAAATCCGAACACCGTATCACGAAAAACAAAAAAAATTGTACCTCATGACGCGAAATAATTCAACGATCATTGAAAAAAAAAAGTGACAGACAAGTGTATGT
This sequence comes from Phaedon cochleariae, assembly GCA_918026855.4. Taxonomy (NCBI): domain Eukaryota; kingdom Metazoa; phylum Arthropoda; class Insecta; order Coleoptera; family Chrysomelidae; genus Phaedon; species Phaedon cochleariae. The sequence goes on from OU896717.1 coordinate 16,468,403, forward strand.
TTTCCGCCCGAGATTCGATAGAAATCCAGACGACCAACAAAAAAGTCTCTATACATTGCTACTCAAAATTGCCTCTTTACTAGAAACAAAAATTGGAAAAGTATCATTTTTGATGAAACTTTCGTAAGTCCCGATATTCATATTTTCCCAAATATCTCGAGAACGGCACAAAATATCGAAAATATAAATCGAAAAATACCCCAACACCCCTGTCGACTTTCGCAAGGAACTACCACTTGGAGAAAGTCCGAACACCGTATCACGAACAACAAAAAAAAATTGTACGTCATGACGCGAAATAATTTCGAGTCCATTGAAGAAAAAAAAGTGAATGACAAGTGTATGTTTATCGCCCGAAATTCGATAGAAATCAAGACGACCAACAAAAAAGTCTCTATACATTGCTACTCAAAATTGCCTCTTTACTAGAAAAAAAATTCGGAAAAGTATCATTTTTGATGAAATTTTTTCAAGTACCGATATTCATATTTTCCCAAATATCTCGAGAACGGCACAAAATATCGAAAATCTCAATCGAAAAATACCCCAACACCCCTGTCGACTTTCGCAAGGGCCTACCACTTGGAGAAAGTCCGAACACCGTATCACGAAAAACAAAAAAATTAGTACGACGAGACGAGAAATAATTCTAAGTTCATTGGAGAAAAAAAAGTGACATACAAGTGTATGTTTTCCTCCCAAAATTCGATAGAAATCCAGACGACCAACAAAAAAGTCTCTATACATTGCTACTCAAAATTGCCTCTTTACTAGAAACAAAAATTGGAAAAGTATCATTTTTGATGAAATTTTTGTAAGTCCCGATATTCATATTTTCCCAAATATCTCGAGAACGGCACAAAATATCGAAAATCCAAATCGAAAAATACCCCAACACTCCTGTCGACTTTCGCAAGGGCCTACCACTTGGAGAAAGTCCGAACACCGTATCACGAAAAACAAAAAAAAATTGTACGTCATGACGCGAAATAATTTCGAGTCCATTAAAGAAAAGAAGGGCCTACCACTTGGAGAAAGTCCGAACACCGTATCACGAAAAACAAAAAAAATTGTACGTCATGACGCGAAATAATTTTAAGTTCATTGAAGAAAAAAAGGTGAATGACAAGTGTATGTTTATCGCCCGAAATTCGATAGAAATCGTCTTGTACTTCGATTTGTGGTAGGTCAACTGTATCTTTACCGGCTGCAGCACGAGCAAATTTATCAGCTATTTCATTTCCATGGATATTTGTATGGCTTGGGATCCAAATATATGTTATGTGTTTTCCTGTTCTTTCAATTCTATTTGTCAGGTCGATTATATTTTTTGCTACTGGGCTGGTTGTAAATATATTTTGTATTGAAGCAAGTGCACTTCTGGAATCCACACAAATCAGGAATTTTTCTCTGTCATCAGCATTCGTTGAGATTTCTTCAAGAGCTTTTTCAATTGCTGTTAGTTCGGGCGAAAACCATAAACTTGTCATTCCCTTTTTTTTTCTCCAATGAACTCAAAATTATTTCGCGTCCTGACGTACAAATTTTTTTGTTTTTCGTGATACGGTGTTCGGACTTTCTCCAAGTGGTAGGCCCTCGCGAAAGTCGACAGGGGTGTTAGGGTATTTTTCGATTTAGACTTTCGATATTTTGTGCCGTTTTCGAGATAATTGGGAAAATATGAATATCGGGACTTAAAAAAATTTCATCAAAAATGATACTTCTCCAATTTTTCTTCTTCTAGTGGAGAGGTAATTTTGAGTAGCGATGTATAGAGACTTTTTTGTTGGTCGTCTTGATTTCTATCGAATTTCGGGAGAAAACCATAAACTTGTCATTCCCTTTTTTTTTCTTCAATGAACTCAAAATTATTTCGCGTCATGACGTACAATTTTTTTTGTTTTTCGTGATACGTTGTTCGGACTTTCTCCAAGTGGTAGGCCCTTGCGAAGGTCGACAGAGGTGTTGGGGTATTTTTCGATTTAGATTTTCGATATTTTGTGCCGTTCTCGAGATATTTGGGAAAATATAAAAATCGGGACTTAAAAAAATTTCATCAAAAATGATACTTTTCCAAATTTTTTTTCTAGTAAAGAGGCAATTTTGAGTAGCAATGTATAGACTTTTTTGTTGGTCGTCTTGATTTCTATCGAATTTCGGGCGATAAACATACACATGTCATTCACTTTTTTTCCTTCAATGAACTTAAAATTATTTCGCGTCATGACGTACAATTTTTTTTATTTTTCGTGATACGGTGTTCGGACTTTCTCCAAGTGGTAGGCCCTTGCGAAAGTCGACAGGAGTGTTGGAGTATTTTTCGATTTAGATTTTCAATATTTCGTGCCGTTCTCAAGATATTTGGGGAAATATGAATATCGGGACTTGAAAAAATTTCATTAAGAATGGTACTTTTCCAATTTTTTTTCTAGTAGAGAGGCAATTTTGAGTGTATAGACTTTTCTGTTGGTCGTCTTGATTTCTATCGAATTTTGTGCGAAAAACATACACTTTTCATTCCCTTTTTTTTTCTTCAATGAACTCAAAATTATTTCGCGTCATGACGTACAATTTTTTCTGTTTTTCGTGATACGTTGTTCGGACTTTCTCCAAGTGGTAGGCCCTTGCGAAGGTCGACAGAGGTGTTGGGGTATTTTTCGATTTAGATTTTCGATATCTTGTGCCGTTCCCGAGATGTTTGGGAATATATAAAAATCGGGACTTAGGAAACTTTCATCAAAAATGATAATTTTCCAATTTTTTTTTCTAGTAAAGAGGCAATTCTGAGTAGCAATGTATAGAGACTTTTTCGTTGGTCGTCTTGATTTCTATCGAATTTCGGGCGGAAAACATACACTTGTCTGTCACTTTTTTTTTCTTCAATGAACTTAGAATTATTTCGCGTCATGACGTCGTACTAATTTTTTTGTTTTTCGTGATACGGTGTTCGGACTTTCTTCAAGTGGTAGGCCCTTGCGAAAGTCGACAAGGGTGTTGGGGTATTTTTCGATTTAGATTTTCGATATTATGTGCCGTTCTCGAAATATTTGGGAAAATATGAATATCGGTATTAAAAAAAATTTCATCAAAAATGATACTTTTCCAAATTTTTTTTCTAGTGATGAGGCAATTTTGAGTTGCAATGTATAGAGACTTTTTTGTTGGTCGTCTTGATTTCTATCAAATTTCGGGCGATAAACATACACTTGTCATTCACTTTTTTTTCTTCAATGAACTTAAAATATTACGCGTCATGACGTACAATTTTTTTTGTTTTTCGTGATACGGTGTTCGGACTTTCTCCAAGTGGTAGGCCCTTGCGAAAGTCGACAGGGGTGTTGGGGTATTTTTTGAATTAGATTTTCGATATTCTGTGCCGTTCTCGAGATATTTGGGAAGATATGAATATCGGGACTTGAAAAAAATTCATCAAAAATTATACTTTTCCAATTTTATTTTTCTAGTAAAGAGGCCATTTTTGAGCGTATCACGAAAAACATAAAAATTTGTACGTCATGACGCGAAATAATTCAAGGTTCATTGAAAAAAAAATGTGTATGACAAGTGTAGGTTTTTCGCCCGAAATTCGATAGAAATCGAGACGGCCAACAAAAAAGTCCCTATACATTGCTACTCAAAATGACCTCATTACTAGGAAAAAAAAAATTGGAAAAGTATCATTTTTTATGAAAAAAGAGTGGAAGACAAGTGTATGTTTTTCGCCCGAAATTCGATAGAAATCCAGACGACCAACAAAAAAGTCTCCATACATTGCTACTCGAAATTGCCTCTTTACTAGAAAAAAAAATCGGAAAAGTATCATTTTTGATGAAATGTTTTTAAGTCCCGATTTTTATATTTTATCAAATATCTCGAGAACGGCACAAAATATCGAAAATCTAAATCGAAAAATACCCCAATACCTCTGTCGACTTTCGCAAGGGCCTACCACTTGAAGAAAGTCTGAACACCGTCTCACGAAAAAAAAAAAACATTTATACGTCATGACGCGAAATAATTCATGGTTCATTGAAAAAAAAAAAAAAAAGGTGTATGACAAGTGTAGGTTTTCCGCCCGAAATTCGATAAAAATCGAGACGACCAACGAAAAAGTCTCTTCACATTGCTACACAAAATGGCCTCTTTACTAGGAAAAAAAATTGGAAAAGTATCCTTTTTAATGAAATTCTTTCAAGTCCCATTCATATTTTCCCAAATATCTCGAGAACGATACAAAATATTGAAAATCTAAATCGAAAAAAACCCCAACACCCCTGTCGACTTTCGCAAGGGCCTACCACTTGGAGAAAGTCCGAACACCGTATCACGAAAAACAAAAAAAATTGTACGTCATGACGCGAAATAATTCTAAGTTCATTGAAGAAAAAAAAAGTTAAAGACAAGTGTATGTTTTTCGCCCGAAATTCGATAGAAATCAAGACGACCAACAATAAAGTCTTTATACATTGCTACTCAGAATTGCCTCTCCACTAGAAAAAAAAATGCAAAAGTATAATTTTTGATGAATTTTTTTTATGTCGCGATATTCATATTTTTCCAAATATCTCGAGAACGGCACAAAATATCGAAAATCTGAATCGAAAAATACCCCAACACTCCTGTCGACTTTCGCGAGGGCCTACCACTTGGAGAAAGTCCGAACACCGTATCACGAAAAACAAAAAAAATTGTACGTCATGACGCGAAATAATATTGAGTTCATTGAAGAAAATAAAGTGAATGACAAGTGTATGTTTATCGCCCGAAATTCGATAGAAATCAAGACGACCAACAAAAAATTCTCTATACATTGCTACTCGAAATTGCCTCTTTACTAGAAAAAAAAATTGGAAAAGTATCATTTTTGATGAATTTTCTTTCAATACCGATATTCATACATACATCATTCATATTCGCACAAAATTCAATAGAAATCAAGACGACCAACAGAAAAGTCTATACATTGCTACTCAAAATTGCCTCTCTACTAGAAAAAAAATTGGAAAAGTACCATTCTTAATGAAATTTTTTTAAGTCCCGATATTCATATTTCCCCAAATATCTCGAGAACGGCACAGAATATCGAAAATCTAAACCAAAAAATACCCCAACACCCCTTTCGACTTTCGCAAGGGCCTACCACTTGGAGAAAGTCCGAACACCGTATCACGAAAAACAAAAAAAAATGTACGTCATGACGCGAAATAATTTCAAGTTCATTGAAGAAAAAAAAGTGAATGACAAGTGTATGTTTATCGCCCAAAATTCGATAGAAATCAAGACGACCAACAAAAAAGTCTCTATACATTGCAACTCAAAATTGCCTCTTTACTAGAAAAAAAATTTGGAAAAGTATCATTTTTGATGAAATTTCTTTCAATACCGATATTCATATTTTCCCAAATATCTCGAGAACTGTTGAAATACAATGATTGGATTGCAATTAAAGGAATTTGTTCGATACTATTATTTATCACCCACTGTAGATTGAGTTTGATAATCAATGTCAATAAAAATATTGAAACATTGAAACTGTGAACGAAAGTCATTCTCATAATTCTTCATTAGTTTTGAGCTTGTATCGATAATTTATTCATTAGAACCACTACAAATAACAAGAGTTTATGGGCCCAGAAGGTGATAGTGATAAATTTCGAATCGCTCTCTTCGACGGAAAAAACTTCTCAAGTTGGAAGTTCCGGATAGAAACCTTGTTAGAGGAACATGATCTACTTCATTGCAGCGAGGTTGATGCAACAGAAGAAGATTCTCTCCAGATTCAAGCAGATGATACTGCGGAATTGAAGCGACACAAGGAACTTCTAGCACTGAAGAGGAAACAGCAAGACTCAAGGTGCAAGTCAATGATAATTCAAAGAATTGCGGATAGTCATTTGGAGTATGTGAGAGACAAAAAGAGTCCAAAGGAAATATGGTTAGCCCTGGAAAATGTGTTTGAAAGGAAAGGTGTAGCAAGCCAACTATTCCTCAGGAAAAGACTGATCTTGATGAAATATCATGAGGAGAACAGTATGGAAAAATTTTTCACTAGAAAAGAAATTGGGAAATTATCATTTTTGATGAAAGTTTCCTAAGTCCCGATTATCTCGAGAACGGCACAAAATATCGAAAGTCTAAATCGAAAAATTACCCAACACTTCTGTCGACCTTCGCAAGGGCCTACCACTTGGAGAAAGTCTAAACAACGTATCACGAAAAACAAAAAAAATTGTACGTCATGACGCGAAATAATTTTGAGTTCATTGAAGAAAAAAAAAAAAAAGGTGAATGACAAGTGTATGTTTTTCGCACAAAATTCAATAGAAATCAAGACGACCAACAGAAAAGTCCATACATTGCTACTCAAAATTGCCTCTCTACTAGAAAAAAAATTGGAAAAGTACCATTCTTATGAAATTTTTTCAAGTCCCGATATTCATATTTCCCCAAATATCTCGAGAACGGCACAAAATATCGAAAATCTAAATCGAAAAATACCCCAACACCCCTGTCGACTTTACCAAGTGCCTACCACTTCGAGAAAGTCCTAACACCGTATCACGAAAAACAAAACAAATTATGCGTCATGACGCGAAATAATTCAAAGTTCATTGAAGAAAAAGAAGTGAATGACAAGTGTATGTTTATCGCCCCAAATTCGATAGAAATAAAAACGACCAACAAAAAAGTCTCTATACATTGCTACTCAAAATTTCCTCTTCACTAGAAGAAGAAAAATTGGAAAAGTATCATTTTTGATGAAATTTTTTTAAGTCCCGATATTCATATTTTCCCAAATATCTCGAAAACGGCACAAAATATCGAAAATCTGAATCGAAAAATACCCAAACACCCCTGTCGACTTTCGCAAGGGGATTACACTTGGAGAAATTCCGAACACCGAATCACGAAAAACAAAAATATATGTACGTCATGACGCGTAATAATTCAAAGTTCATTGAAAAAAATAAAGGTGAATGACAAGTGTATGTTTTTCGCACAAAATTCAATGGAAATCAAGACGACCAACAGAAAAGTCTATACATTGCTACTCAGAATCGCCTCCCTACTAGAAAAAAAAAAAATTGGAAAAGTACCATTCTTAATGAAATTTTTTCAAGTCCCGATATTCATATTTTCCCAAATATCTCGAGAACGGCACAAAATATCGAAAATCTAAATCAAAAAATACCCCAACACCCCTGTCGACTTCCGCAAGGGCCTACCACTTGGAGAAAGTCCGAACACCGTATCACGAAAAACAAAAAAAATTGCACGTCATGACGCGAAATAATTTTAAGTTCATTGAAGAAAAAAAGGTGAATGACAAGTGTATGTTTATCGCCCGAAATTCGATAGAAATCAAGACGACCAACAAAGAAGTCTCTATACATTGCTACTCAAAATTGCCTCTTTACTAGAAAAAAAAATTCGGAAAAGTATCATTTTTGATGAAATTTTTTCGAGTCCCGATATTCATATTTTCCCAAATATCTCGAGAACGGAACAAAATATCGAAAATCTAAATCGAAAAATACCACAACACTCCTGCCGACTTTCGCAAGGGCCTACCACTCGGAGAAAGTTCGAACACCGTATCACGAAAAACAAAAAAAAATTGTACGTCATGACGCGAAATAATTTCAAGTCCATTGAAGAAAAAAAAAATGACAGACAAGTGTATATTTCCCTCCCGAAATCCGATAGAAATCCAGACGACCAACAAGAAAGTCTCTATACATTGCAACTCAAAATTGCCCCTTTACTAGAAAAAAAATTGGAAAATTATCATTTTTGATGAAAGTTTCCTAAGTCTCGATTTCTATATTTTCCCAAATATCTCGAGGACGGCACAAAATATCGGAAATCTAAATCGAAAAATACCTCAACACCTCTGTCGACCTTCGCAAGGGCCTACCACTTGGAGAAAGTCCGAACAACGAATCACGAAAAACAAAAAAAATTGTACATCATGACGCGAAATAATTCTGAGTTCATTGAAGAAAAAAAAAGGTGAATGACAAGTGTATGTTTTTCGCACAAAATTCAATAGAAATCAAGACGACCAACAGAAAAGTCTATACATTGCTACTCAAAATTGCCTCTCTACTAGAAAAAAAAATTGGAAAAGTACCATTCTTAATGAAATTTTTTCAAGTCCCGATATTCATATTTTCCCAAATATCTTGAGAACGGCACAAAATATCGAAAATCTAAATCGAAAAATACCCCAACAGCCCTGTCGACTTTCGCAAGGGTCTACCACTTCGAGAAAGTTTGAACACCGTATCACGAAAAACAAAAAAAATTGTACGTCATGACGCGAAATAATTCAAAGATCATTGAAAAAAAAAAGGTGAATGACAAGTGTATGATTTTCGCACAAAATTCGATAGAAATCAAGACGACCAACAAAAAAGTCTATAGATTGCTACTCAAAATTGCCTCTCTACTAGAAAAAAAAAATCGGAAAAGTATCATTTTTAATGAAATTCTTTTAAGTCCCGATATTCATATTTTCCCAAATATCTCGAGAACGGCACAAAATATCGAAAATCTGAATCGAAAAATACCCCAACACCCCTGTGGACTTTCGCAAGGACATACCACTCGGAGAAAATCCGAACACCGTATCACGAAAAACAAAAAAAATTGTACCTCATGACGCGAAATAATTCAACGATCATTGAAAAAAAAAAAGTGACAGACAAGTGTATGTTTTCCGCCCGAGATTCGATAGAAATCCAGACGACCAACAAAAAAGTCTCTATACATTGCTACTCAAAATTGCCTCTTTACTAGAAACAAAAATTGGAAAAGTATCATTTTTGATGAATCTTTCGTAAGTCCCGATATTCATATTTTCCCAAATATCTCGAGAACGGCACAAAATATCGAAAATATAAATCGAAAAATACCCCAACACTCCTGTCGACTTTCGCAAGGAACTACCACTTGGAGAAAGTCCGAACACCGTATCACGAAAAACAAAAAAAAAATTGTACGTCATGACGCGAAATAATTTCGAGTCCATTGAAGAAAAAAAAGTGAATGACAATTGTATGTTCATCGCCCGAAATTCGATAGGAATCAAGACGACCAACAAAAAAGTCTCTATACATTGCTACTCGAAATTGCCTCTTTACTAGAAAAAAAAATTCGGAAAAGTATCATTTTTGATGAAATTTTTTCGAGTACCGATATTCATATTTTCCCAAATATCTCGAGAACGGCACAAAATATCGAAAATCTCAATCAAAAAATACCCCAACACCCCTGTCGACTTTCGCAAGGGCCTACCACTTGGAGAAAGTCCGAACACCGTATCACGAAAAACAAAAAAATTAGTACGACGTCATGACGAGAAATAATTCTAAGTTCATAGGAGAAAAAAAAAGTGACAAACAAGTGTATGTTTTCCTCCCGAAATTCGATAGAAATCCAGACGACCAACAAAAAAGTCTCTATACATTGCTACTCAAAATTGCCTCTTTACTAGAAACAAAAATTGGAAAAGTATAATTTTTGATGAAATTTTTGTAAGTCCCGATATTCATATTTTCCCAAATATCTCGAGAACGGCACAAAATATCGAAAATCCAAATCGAAAAATACCCCAACACTCCTGTCGACTTTCGCAAGGGCCTACCACTTGGAGAAAGTCCGAACACCGTATCACGAAAAACAAAAAAAAATTGTACGTCATGACGCGAAATAATTTCGAGTCCATTGAAGAAAAGAAAGTGAATGACAAGTGTATAATTATCGCCCGAAATTCGATAGAAATCAAGACGACCAACAAAAAAGTCTCTATACATTGCTACTCAAAATTGCCTCTTTACTAGAAAAAAAAATTCGGAAAAGTATCATTTTTGATGAAATTTTTTCGAGTACCGATATTCATATTAGCCCAAATATCTCAAGAACGGCACAAAATATCGAAGATCTCAATCGAGAAATACCCCAACACCCCTGTACACTTTCGCAAGGACATACCACTCGGAGAAAATCCGAACACCGTATCACGAAAAACAAAAAAATAAGTACGACGTCATTCCAGTGAAGTGGTACCTACAACCCTAATTTCCACTCTCAACGAAAGGGGGTGACAAATTGGCGCCCAAACGTGTTCAGTTCAGTATTGTACAGGGTGTTTTGCTTTCTGTATAGGTGTAAATAAAAGCAATGATTCTATCCCAATTCAAATTAGGATATCAAGTTTGCATTTTTTTTGTCATCACTTAAATTAAATTTTGGGCAACTCTCGAGATCTTCCATCCTATGTCTCAAGGGCATAGTATTTTTTGTGATTTTTCAGTAATTGGTCAAATACTGGATTAATCAGTTGCACAGTTTGTGAGTTTACTGTTCAAAACTAGATATATAATCTGACAACAGGTCGAATGATTATTAAGCATATAAGGGTACATTATTATTTTTGCCTATAAATTATAAGATATACAAGGTGTCCAGGAAGTTGGTGGTCATCCTGATATATTTATATATATATTATAGTATATATTTACAGAAATACAGGCAGCGATAGTTCCAGAACGATTCTTCAGGACCATATAAGTACTTACTTTTGATGTTTAGGCATTTACAGGGTGATCCTCTTCAATAAGTAATTCTGAACATCAAAAACTCATATTTTCTTTGAAATATTTCCTTACAGGGTGATCCTCTTGAGTGGGTAATACTGAATAACATCAAAACTTCATACTCCGGGGGCTACTTTGAAATATTTACATACAGGGTGATCCCATCATTCTTTTCCTGTGATTGAATTTAGAGTGGTCACTTGAATTTTCATTTTCTATGCATATTCAGGAAGAACTTGATTTAGTTCCTGAGTTCAAGTATATAATTGTACAGGGTGATGCCTCGAGGTAACGTTTCATCTTAGATTACACGGGCCTACAGGGTGGTCCCTCATTTTTTTTTTTTTTTTTTTCGGTTGAATACAGGGTGTGTTTATCTAACACCAATTCTGAACCGATAAGGGTAGTCTAGGTCATATTTTGTTTTTTTTATTATTACACAAGAGTGGTAGGTCTTATTGATTAAGCAATAATCCATATTAATTGGATATAGGTTATAAAGTGAAGTTAGACACTTTTGATTTTTTTTATTATATACAGGGTGGTCAAGTGTTGTGGTTACACTGGCCTGAGTTGGTTATAGCTTTCGGGATCTTCGATCTTCCTATTAGGGAAGGGGAGGGTGTGTGTGTTTTTGACACACAATTCATAATTCCTGTCCCAAATATTATATATTCTCTCCCAATTATTATTTACGTTTAAAAAAAAAAAGACTTTTTTTTGCGGATATGGAGGCGAACAGGCTGCTTGGCGATGAGGTGGAGCATGAACTCTTTATTAGGAAACTTCCAATTTTGAGAACGGTGGCCGAAAACAGATCTACATTACGCGGTGCACTACGATGCGAACGACAAGGGTTAGGTACGGCAATCCGTACAGAGGCGCACCTTTTACCAGCTAATGAAGAATTAGAAGTCTGTAGCAGGAAACTTGCGGATTTAGATTCGGATATTCGGAATTTTGATAGAGAAAATCGGTTAAATGAATTTAAAAGAATTTCTTCCCGCTTATGTCATATTAACCTACGACTTAGGAGAATTTCGGTTTGTGATGGGGCTCACGAAGAAATTTATCGTGTTTTGGTTAGTCAATGCTTACGTTTAATTGATGAGGTAGAGACTCTCAATGAAGACTTGGTAGCTAGGCAAGAATCATTGGAAAACAATGGGCGCGAGCAATCAATTTTGGATCGCGAAAATATCGTAGAGGGATCTCTGATAGATACGGAGAACCCCCTAATTCCGGAAGTCATTGAGGCAGGAGCAACGCAGGCTGATAATAGAACTCGAGAGGACGTCGGTCAATCATCGGCTGCTGGCACTGCCACTACATCGAATCTTCCTTCTCGGAATAACAGTCGGTCGCTGATAGATTTTGAAAACAACATCGGTAGGGAATCAACTGGTGATAGACGAAATAGAATTTCGAGCGAAAATATTAGGGGCTATACGGACAATATTGATCAAGTCAGAGTAGACCCACCTGATCGAGCAGTGAGATTTGATACTAATGGATACTCAGGAAATCGGTATTATTTGCCATCCAGATCTCGACCTGAAGCGACCTTCAACTCCACTCAAGACTTTGGTACGCGTCTTGCAAATTTGCATTTATCTCCCCTGCGCAATAATAATTATCATTCCTATTGTCCTCGCGAATCCGAGGGTTACCTCGATGTTTCAAGATGGAGGTTACAGTTCGATGGGGAAAGTAGCGTTACCAACTTCTTGGAGCGGTTGGAAGAGACAAAATCAGTCTGCACACTGTTTCTCTTCATTTCATCATCTCACATAGATACCTTTGAAGCATATCAGTTCGAATCGATTATGTGAGACGACATCAAAACGGGTATAACGCACACAACAGCCAGAAAAAGAAACTTCGACTTCGACTATATTTCCACTGTAACTTTGCATTCTAGCATCTGACATGCCTACAGTTATAGCAGATACGATCGAACTGACCATATAGGACGACTTCAGAGGACATATAACGAGAGCAATAGGCAACCACATTGAGAGAGTCCGAACACCGTATCACGAAAAACAAAAAAATTAGCACGACGTCATGACGTGAAATAATTCTGAGTTTAATGAAAAAAGAAGTGAGTGACAAGTGTATGTTTTTCGCCCAAAATTCGATAGAAATCAAGACGACCAATGAAAAATTTTCCATACATCGGTACTCAAAATTGCCTCTTTACTGGAAGAGAAGTATTAGAAAAGTATTATCTCTGATGAAATTTTTTCAAGTCCCGATATTCATATTTTCTCAAATATCTCGAGAACGGCACAAAATATCGAAAATCTAGATCGAAATATACCCTAACACCGTTGTCGACTTCCGCATAGCTCTACCACATTGAGAAAGTCCGAACACCGTATCACGAAAAATACAAAAATTTGTACGACGTCATGACGCAAAATAATTCTGAGTTCATTGGAAAAAAAAAAAAGGTGAGTGACATCAAATGGATTCGGGAGTATGTAGCACAAGTTGCATAAGCAAATGCCTTCGAGGAGTACTCGTAAATGGGAGAGCAAGGAGTAACGAACAGGAATTTCGTGCGATCCAACCGATAAAAAAAACATCGAATCATAGGAAATCAATGTTCTAGATAATGTTGATTTAATCAAATGGATTCGGAAGTATGTAGCCCAAGTTGCATAAGCAATTGCCCTCCAAGTGCATTTTTATAAACTAATAACATACTTTCCATTTCTGTCGACTAGCATCCCCATTGAAGTCCGTCGACCGAGAATCTCGTGGATATGCTAATTAAGTTCCAGCCTCCGCAAAATTGTATGAACGAGTGACATCGGAATGATTTCGCAATGGTCACAGCTATTGCTTTCACTTCTACTAGGTGCACTTATGCTTTCGAATGGAGCGCAGTGGCGCAACCAGAAATATGAGCAAGGTGTACTTATACTGTATGTTCGAACTCTCATAGGTAAGGAAACATGTATGAGAGAGCAAGGGGTACTCTCATAGGTAAGGGAACATATATGAGAGAGCAAGGTGTACTCTCATAGGTAAGGAAACATGTATGAGAGAGCAAGGAGTACTCTCATAGGTAAGGAAACATATATGAGAGAGCAAGGTGTACTCTCATAGGTAAGGAAACATGTATGAGAGAGCAAGGGGTACTCGTATTGAAATATCAGAACTCCCATAGGTAAGGAAACATATGTATGGGAGAGCAAGGGGTACTCATTTTCTATGTTCAAAATTTCTGCACTCTCATAGGTAAGAAAGCATGTACGAGAGAGCAGCTGTGCAATCCCTTTGTTTATCTACTTTGAACTTGAAATTCAACTTGAAGGTAGAACTTGATCTTGAAGGTTGAACTTGAAGGTTGAACTTGAAGTTGAACTTGGAGTTTGAACTCGAAGTTTGACCTTGGAGTTTGAACTTGGAGGTTGAACTTGACGGTAGAACTTGAAGGTTGAACTTGAAGGATGAACTTGAAGTTGAACTTGGAGTTTGAACTCGAGGTTTGAACCTGAAGTTTGAACTTGGAGGTTGAACTTGAAGGTTGAACTTGAGGTATGATCTTGAAGTTGAACTTGAAGGTTGAATTTGGAGGTTGAACTCGAAGGTTCAACTTGAAGTTCGAACTTGAAGGTTGAACTTGAAGGTTAAACTTGAAGTTCGAACTTGAAGTTCGAACTTGAAGGTTGAACTCGGAGTTTGAACTTGGAGTTTGAACTTGAAGTTTGAACTTGAAATTAGAAACTGAATGTTGAACTTGAAGTCAAACTTGTAGGTTGAACTTGAAGGTTGTACTTGATGGTTCAACTTGAAGTTTGAACTTGAAGTTTGAACTTGAAGTTTGAACTTGCAGTTTGAACTTGAAGTTGGACTTGGAGTTGAACTTGAAGTTTGAACTTGAAGTTTGAACTTGGAGTTGAACTTGAAGGTTGAACTCGAAGTTTGAACTTGAAGTTTGAACTTGAAGGTTGAACTTGACGGTTGAACTTGAAGTTTGAACTTGAAGTTCAACTTGAAGGTTGAACTTGAGCTTGGAGGTTGAACTTGGAGGTTGAACTTGGAGGTTGAACTTGAAGTTTGAACTTGGAGGTTGAACTTGAAGGTTGAACTTGAGGTATGATCTTGAAGTTGAACTTGAAGGTTGAATTTGGAGGTTGAACTCGAAGGTTCAACTTTAAGTTCGAACTTGAAGGTTGAACTTGAAGGTTAAACTTGAAGTTCGAACTTGAAGGTTGAACTTGGAGTTTGAACTTGGAGTTTGAACTTGAAGTTTGAACTTGAAATTAGAAACTGAATGTTGAACTTGAAGTTGAACTTGTAGGTTGAACTTGAAGGTTGTACTTGATGGTTCAACTTGAAGTTTGAACTTGAAGTTCGAACTTGAAGTTTGAACTTGCAGTTTGAACTTGAAGTTGAACTTGAAGTTTGAACTTGGAGTTTGAACTTGGAGTTGAACTTGAAGGTTGAACTCGAAGTTTGAACTTGAAGTCTGAACTTGAAGGTTGAATTTGACGGTTGAACTTGAAGTTTGAACTTGAAGTTCAACTTGAAGGTTGAACTTGAGCTTGGAGGTTGAACTTGAAGGTTGAACTTGAAAGTTGAACTTGAAGTTTGAACTTGAAGTTTGAACTTGGAGTTCAATCTTGAAGTTCGATCTTGAAGTTGAACTTGAAGGTTGAACTCGAAGGTTCAACTTGATGTTCGAATTTGAAGGTCGAACTTGAATGTTGAACTTGAATTTAAACTTGTAGGTTGAACTTGAAGGTTGTACTTGAAGGTTCAACTTGAAGTTTGAACTCGAAGTTCGAACTTGAAGTTGAACTTGAAGGTTGAACTTGAAGGTTGAACTTGAAGTTTGAACTTGGAGGTTGAACTTGAAAATTGATCTTGAAGGTTGAACTTGAAGATTAACTTGAAGGTTGAACTTGATGTTGAACTTGTAGGTTAAACTTTCAGTTTGAACTTGAAGGTTCAACTCGAAGTTTGAACTTGAAGTTTGAACTTGAATTTCAAACTTGAAGTTGAACTTGAAGGTTGAACTTGGAGGTTGAACTTGAAGGTTGAACTGCAAGGATGAACTTCAAGTTCGAACTTGAAGTTTGAAATTGAAGTTGAACTTGAAGGTTAAACTTGAAGTTTGAACTTGAAGGTTGAACTTGAAGTTTGATCTTGGAGTTTGAACTTGTAATTCAAGCTTGAAGTGGAACTTGAAGGTTGAATTCGAAGTTTGAACCTGAAGTTTGAACTTGAAGGTTGAACTTGAATGTTGAACTTGAAGTTGAACTTGTAGGTTAAACTTGAAGGTTGTACTTGAAGGTTCATTTTGATGTTTGAACTTGAAGTCTGAACTTGGAGTTTGAACTTGAAGGTTGAACTTGAATGTTGAACTTGAAGATTGAACTTGAAGTTTGAACTTGGAGTTTGTACTTGAAGGTCGAACTTGAAGGTTGAACTTGAAGGATGAACTTGAAGGTTGAACTTCAAGGTTGAACTTGAAGTTTGAATTTGAAGGTTGAACTTTCAGTCAAACTTGAAGGTAGAACTTAAAGTTAAACTTAAAGGTTGAGCTTGAAGGTTCAACTTGTAGTTTGAACTTGAAGTTCAAACTTGAAGGTTCAACTTGAAGTTGGACTTGTAGGTTGAACTTGAAGGTTGAACTCGCAGGTTCAACTCGGTTTTTGAAATCAAAATTTGAATTTGAAGTTTGAATTGAGGTTTGAACTTGAAGTTTGAACTCGAAGTTGAACTTGAAGGTTGAACTTGAAGGTTGAACTTGAAGGATGAACTTGGAGGTTGAACTTGAAGGTTCAACTTGAAGGTTCAACTTGAAGGTTCAACTTGAAGGTTCAACTTGAAGGTTCAACTTGAAGGTTCAACTTGAAGTTTGGACTTGAAGTTGAACTTGAACGTTGAACTTGAAGGTTGAACTTGAAGGTTGAACTTGAAGTTTGAACTTGAAGGTTGAACTTGGAGGTTGAACTCGAAGTTTGAACTTGAAGTTTGAACTTGAAGGTTGAACTTGAATGTTGAACTTGAAGTTAAAGTTGTAGGTTGAACTTGGAGTTTGAACTTGAAGTTGAACTTGAAGGTTGAACTCGAAGTTTGAACTTGAAGTTTGAACTTGAAGGTTGAACTTGACGGTTGAACTTGAAGTTTGAACTTGAAGTTTGATCTTGAAGTTGAACTTGAAGGTTGAACTTGAAGGTTGAACTTGAATGTTGAACTTGAAGTTCAACTTGAAGTTTGAACTTGAAGTTCGAACTTGAAGTTGAACTTGAAGGTTGAACTTGGAGGTTGAACTTGGAGTTTGAACTTGAAGGTTGAACTCGAAGGTTGAACTTGAAGGTTGAACTTGGAGTATGAACTTGGAGGTTGAACTTGAAAATTAAACTTGAAGGTTGAACTTGAAGTTAAACTTGAAGATTGAACTTGATGTTGAACTTGTAGGTTGAACTTGAAGTTTGAACTCGAATGTTCAACTCGAAGTTTGAACTTAAAGTTTGAACTTGAAGTTTGAATTAGAGTTTGAACTTGAAGTTTGAACTTGAAGTTCAACATGAAGGATGAACTTGAGCTTGAAGGTTGAACTTAGAGGTTGAACTTGAAGGTTGAACTTGAAGGTTGAACTTGAAGTTGAACTTGGAGTTTGAACTCGAAGTTTGAACTTGAAGTTTGAACTTGAAGGTTGAATTTGAAGGTTAAACAAGAAGTTTGATCTTGGAGTTGAACTTGAAGGTTGAACTTGAAGGTTGAACTCGAAGGTTGAACTTGAAGTTTGAAATTGAGGTTGAACTTGAAGGTTGAACTTGAAGTTTGAACTTGAAGGTTAAACTCGAAGTTTGAACTTGAAGGTTGAACTTGGAGTTTGAACTTGAAGTTTGAACTTGAAATTAGAACTTGAATGTTGAACTTGAAGTCGAACTTGTAGGTTGAACTTGAAGGTTGTACTTGATGGTTCAACTTGAAGTTTGAACTTGAAGTTGAACTTGAAGTTTGAACTAGAAGTTCGAACTTGAAGTTTCAACTTGAAGGTTGAACTTGAGCTTGGAGGTTGAACTTGAAGGATGAACTTGAAGTTAAACTTGTAGGTTGACCTTGAGATTTGTTCTTGAAGGTTCAACTTGATGTTTGAACTTGAAGTTTCAACTTGGAGTTTGAACTTGAAGGTTGAACTTGAATGTTGAACTTCAAGGTTGAACTTGAAGTTCGAACTTGGAGTTTGAACTTGAAGGGCGAACTTGAAGGTTGGACTTGAAGGTTGAACTTCAAGGTTGAACTTGAAATATGAATTTGAAGGTTGAACTTGAAGTCAAACTTGAAGGTAGAACTTGAAGTTAAACTTGAAGATTGAACTTGAAGATTCGACTTGTAGTTAGAACTTGGAGTTTGAACTTGAAGGTTGAACTCGAAGTTGAACTTGTAGGTTGAACTTGAAGGTTGAACTTGCAGGTTCAACTCGGAGTTTAAACTTGAAGTTTGAAATTGAAGTTTGAATTGAAGTTTGAACTTGAAGTTTGAACTTGAAGTTGAACTTGAAGGTTGAACTTGAAGGTTGAACTTGAATCTTGAACTTGAAGTTTGAACTCGAAGGTTGAACTTGAAGTTTGAACTAGAAGTTTGAAATTGAAGATTGAACTTGAAGTCAAACTCAAGAGTTGAACTTGAAGGTTCAACTTGAAGGTTCAACTTGAAGGTTCAACTTGAAGGTTCAACTTGAAGGTTCAACTTGAAGGTTCAACTTGAACTATAAACTTGAAGTTGAACTTGAAGGTTGAACTTGAAGGTTGCACTTGAAGGTTGAACTTGAAGTTTGAACTTGAAGGTTGAACTTGAAGGTTGAACTTGAAGATTGAACTTGGAGTTTGAACTTGAAGGTTGATCTTGACAGTTGAACTTGAAGTTCAATTTTGAGGTTGAACTTGAGCTTGAAGGTTGAACTTGAAGGTTGAACTTGAAGGTTGAACTTGAAGGTTGAACTTGAAGTTGAACTTGGAGT
Organism: Phaedon cochleariae; assembly: GCA_918026855.4. Taxonomy (NCBI): domain Eukaryota; kingdom Metazoa; phylum Arthropoda; class Insecta; order Coleoptera; family Chrysomelidae; genus Phaedon; species Phaedon cochleariae. The sequence continues at coordinate 16,486,994 of OU896717.1, forward strand.
TTGAACTCGAAGTTTGAACTTGGAGGTTAAACTTGAAGGTTGAACTTGAAGGTTGAACTTGAAGTTTGATCTTGAAGTTGAACTTGAAGGTTGAACTCGAAGGTTCAACTTGAAGTTCGAACTTGGAGGTTGAACTTGAAGGTTGAACTTGAAATTTGAAATTGAAGTTGAATTTGAAGGTTAAACTCTAAGTTTGAACTTGAAGGTTGAACTTGGAGTTTGAACGTGAAGTTATAACTTGAAATCAGATTTTGAATGGTGAACTTGGAGTTAAACTTGTAGGTTGAACTTGAAGGTTGTACTTGATGGTTCAACTTGAAGTTCGAACATGAAGTTTGAACTTGAAGTTGAACTTGAAGTTTGAACTTGGAGTTTGAACTTGAAGTTGAACTTGAAGGTTGAACTCGAAGTTTGAGTTTGAAGTTTGAACTTGAAGGTCGAACTTGACGGTTGAACTTGAAGTTCAACTTGATGGTTGAACTTGAGCTTGAAGGTTGAACTTGAAGGTTGAACTTGAAGTTGAACTAGGAGTTTGAACTCGAAGTTTGAACTTGAAGTTTGAACTTGAAGGTTGAACTTGAAGGTTGAACTTGAAGTTTGATCTTGAAGTTGAACTTGAAGGTTGAACTTGAAGGTTAAACTCGAAGGTTCAAGTTGAAGTTCGAACTTGAAGGTCAAACTAGAATGTTGAACTTGAAGTCTAACTCATAGGTTGAACTTGAAGGTTGAACTTGCAGGTTCAACTAGGAGTTTGAACTTGAAGTTTGAATTTGAAGTTTGAATTGAAGTTTGAACTTGAAGTTGAACTTGAAGGTTGAACTTGAAGGTTGAACTTGAAGGTTGAACTTGAGGGTTGAACTTGAATCTTGAACTTGAAGTTTGAACTTGAAGGTTGAACTTGAAGTTTGAACTTGAAGTATGAAATTGAAGATTTCGAAGGTTGAACTCGAAGGTTGAACTTGAAGTTTGAACTTGAAGGTTAAACTCGAAGTTTGAACTTGAAGGTTGAACTTGGAGTTTGAACTGGAAGTTTGAACTTGAAATTAGAACTTGAATGTTGAACTTGAAGTTGAACTTGTAGGTTGAACTTGGAGGTTGTACTTGATTGTTCAACTTGAAGTTTGAACTTGAAGTTGAACTTGAAGGTTGAACTAGAAGTTTGAACTCGAATTTTTAACTTGAAGGTTGAACTTGACGGTTGAACTTGATGAAGTTCAACTTGAAGGTTGAACTTGAGCTTGGAGGTTGAACTTGGAGGTTGAACTTGAAGGTTGAACTCAAAGGTTGAACTTGAAGTCGAACTTGGAGTTTGAACTCGATGTTTGAACTTGAAGTTTGAACTTGAAGGTTGAACTCGGAGGTTCGACTTGAATTTCGAATTTGAAGGTCGAACTTGAATGTTGAACTTGAAGTAAAACTTGTAGGTTGAACTTGTAGGTTGTACTTGAAGGTTCAACTTGAAGTTTGAACTTAAAGTTTGAACTTGAAGTTGAACTTGGAGGTTGAACTTGAAGGTTGAACTCGAAGGTTCAACTTGAAGTTCGAATTTGAAGGTCGAACTTGAATGTTGAACTTGCAGTAAAACTTGTAGGCTGAACTTGAAGGTTGTACTTGAAGGTTCAACTTGAAGTTTGAACTCAAAGTTTGAACTTGAAGTTGAACTTGAAGGTTGAACTTGAAGGTTGAACTTGAAGAATGAACTTGAATCTTGAACTTGAATATTCAACTTGAAGGTTGAACTTGAGATTTGAACTTGAAGTTTGGAATTGGAGATTGAACTTGAAGTTAAACTTGAAGGTTGAACTTGAAGGTTGAACTTGAAGATTGAACTTGAAGGTTCAACCTGAAGGTTCAACTCGAAGGTTCAACTTGAAGGTTCAACTTGAAGGTTGAACTTGAAGGTTGAACTTGAAGTTGACCTTGAAGGTTGAACTTGAAGGTTGAACTCGAAGTTTGAACTTGAAATTTGAACTTGAAGGTTGAACTTGAATGTTGAACTTGAAGTTAACTTTGTAGGTTGAACTTGAAGTTTGAACTTGAAGTTGAACTTGAAGGTTGGAGTCGAAGTTTGAACTTGAAGTTTGAACTTGAAGGTTGAACTTGACGGTTGAACTTGAAGTTTGAACTTGAAGTTTGAACTTGAAGTTTGATCTTGATGTTGAACTTACAGGTTGAACTTGAAGGTTGAACTTGAATATTGAACTTGAATTTGAACTTGTGGGTTAAACTTGAAGTTTGAACTTGAAGTTGAACTTGAAGGTTGAACTCGAAGTTTGAACTTGAAGTTTGAACATGAAGGTTGAACTTGACGGTTGAACTCGAAGGTTGAACTTAAAGTTTGATCTTGAACTTGAACTGGAAGGTTGAACTTGAAGGTTGAACTCGAAGGTTCAACTTGAAGTTATAATTCTAAAGTCAAACTTGAATGTTGAACTTGAAGTAAAACTTGTAGGTTGAACTTGAAGGTTGTACTTGAAGGTTCAACTTGAAGTTTGAACTTGAAGTTTGAACTTGAAGTTGAACTTGAAGGTTGAACTTGAAGGTTGAACTTGAAGTTTGAATTTGAAGGTTGAACTTGAACTTAAAGGTTGAACTTGAAGTTTGAACTTGGAGGTTGAACTTGAAAATTGAACTTGAAGGTTGAACTTGAAGGTGAACTTGAAGGTTGAACTTGATGTTGAACTTGTAGGTTGAACTTGAAGTTTGAACTTGAAGGTTCAACTCGAAGTTTGAACTTAAAGTTTGAACTTGAAGTTTGAATTAGAGTTTGAACTTGGAGTTTGAACTTGAAGTTGAACTTGAAGGTTGAACTCGAAAGTAGAACTTGAATCTTGAACTTGAAGGTTGAACTTGAAGGTTGAACTTGAAGTTTGAATTTGAAGGTTGAACTTGAACTTAAAGGTTGAACTTGAAGTTTGAACTTGGAGGTTGAACTTGAGAATTGAACTTGAAGGTTGAACTTGAAGGTTGAACTTGAAGGTGAACTTGAAGGTTGAACTTGATGTTGAACTTGTAGGTTGAACTTGAAGTTTGAACTTGAAGGTTCAACTCGAAGTTTGAACTTTAAGTTTGAACTTGAAGTTTGAATTAGAGTTTGAACTTGGAGTTTGAACTTGAAGTTGAACTTGAAGGTTGAACTCGAAAGTAGAACTTGAATCTTGAACTTGAAGTTCGAACTTGGAGGTTGAACTTGAAGTATGAGCTTGAAGGTTTGATTCGGAGAATGAACTTGAAGGTTGAACTTTGAGTTTGACATGAAGTTGAATCTGGAGGTTGAACTTGAAGGTTGAACAGCAAGGATGAACTTTAAGTTCGAACTTGAAGTTTGAAATTGAAGTTGAACTTCAAGGTTAATTTTGAAGTTTGAACTTGAAGGTTGAACTTGAAGTAAGAACTCGAAGTTGAACTCGGAGATTCAACTTGAAGGTTGAACTTGGAGATAAACTTAAAGGTTGAACTTGAAGTTTGTTCCTGAAGTTTGAACTTGTAATTTAAGCTTGAAGTTGAACTTGAAGGTTGAACTTGGAGTTTGAACTTGAAGGTTGAACTTGAATGTTGAACTTGAATGTTGTTTGAAAATTTCCATAAACTGACACTTTTGGCACAATCTGGCAACCATGTTATGTGTACCTGGTACGCTAGTAACACTAGCAACAGTGTTCTTTACTTAGCAACGAAAACTCAAAAATGATGATGAAAAATGTCAATGATTTATCGCAATCATATAAAAGTACAGTGCACAAGTTTGAATAAAAATCTATTATAAACACAACTAAAAACTATTTATCCAACATATTGGTCCATTCGAACCTGGATACACCAGGCATAAAGAGGAGAAAAAGGCTCGCAGTTTTCTCAAGACCGACAAACAAACAGTCAACAGTCAGTAAGTCGATTATCCCATCCTCCATCCCATCCTTCCTGTATCCACTTTGTAGCTTATTGATAACTGTTTGGAATTAGATGCTTTCATGAATTGATTAGTAATCTACAGATTTGAATAAAGTGATCATTTGATATTTCATGCTTCGCCATGTCTGAACAATTAAAAATGAACATTCGATTACGCGGAACAGCTAAACAAAAATTAACACATTTGGAAAAATACATAGATTCAATCAAAATTGCTACACCATGTCATGAGCCTTCAGATATTGGAGTTGAATTGAAATGTCAAAACTATTCAGGTTTATATCAAGAATTTGAAGATATTCAAATAAAAATTGAGACTGCGTGCGAGGATGATCAATTGGATGGTCATTACAATGAAAGAGAACAATTTGAACTCATATATTGTCAAGCAATGGCATTTTTGAAGGAATACATATTTCATTGTAAATCACAAACAAATCAAACAATTACTCCCACACAGACTCAATTACCACAGGCGATTACTCCTCACAATTTGCAAGGTGCAGTTTCAACAAATTTTGCTCAATTAGACTCATTGCACAATTTAATGGTTCCCAAAATGAAAATACCAGTTTTGAAAGGTGAGTATGAACACTGGTTAGATTTCAAGATGGCATTTGCTTTTGTGATGAACACAGATTCAATTTCAAGCAATCACAAATAATATCAATTGCTTCGTGCTTCGGTTGATGGTTATGCTAAAAGATTAGTAGACAATACAGAAGTAGCACAAGACGACCCATTTACAAGTGCCTGGAATGCACTTACAGAGCGATTTGATAAAAAACGTTTATCAGTTAATAAACACATTAAAAGTCTATTCAATTTAGAAACGATTCAAAAGGAAACTTCAAGTTGTTTCAGACAATTTCTTGACAATATTTCTCATGATCTATCAGCAATTGACAATCTAAAAGTGAGCAAAGACAATCTATGCGATTCACTACTTATTTACATAATCTCTAATCGATTAGACAAACAAAGTTTGAGAGAATGAAAAGAAATTGATTGTGATGAATTTCCAAACCTAAATGATTTCCTGGAATTCCTTAAAAGTGAAGCTGATCTTTTGGAAGACATTCAAGATCACAATTCAGCGCATATTTCTAATCAAGCACATTCATCAAAATCCTACAACAAATCTTCGCGAGTCAATCTATCTTACAATAAAGGAAGTTGCAATTTTTGCCGCAAAGATCACCTAATTTACAGTTGTCCAGAATTCCTGAAATTGAATAACGCAAACAGAATTTCTGAAGTGGAAAAATTGCATTTATGCAGAAACTGTCTAAGAAGTGGACATAGCACTGAAAAATGTTATTTAGGTCCATGTAGACTTTGCAAGCTAAAGCATAATACATTATTACATCCAAAAAATGAAAGTCCGTCCACTAATGTTGTAATTCAACAAGAAGCATCCACACAATCATTTTTAGTCAACCCATTAGTTGTTAATACTTTCACAGTTAACAGACAAGTATTACTCTCAACGGTTATTTTCAATGTACCCAACATACAGGGTGAAATGGTTAACTGTCGAGCTCTACTTGACAGTGGGTCTCAAACTAACCTGATAACGGAAAGTTTCGTGTACAAACTGGAATTACCATTATTGCCTACAAAACTATCTATTGTGGGAATAAATCAAACAGTATCGAATCTTACTAAAAAGTGTATAATTAATCTATTTTCTCGAGTCAACAATTACAATACAACTTTACAATGTTACGTGATTTCTACTATTTCTAGTGAAATTCCATCACAAAATATTTCAATTCTGGATTGGAATATCCCAGATAATATCCAATTGTCTGATCCTCAATTTCAAGAACCTAGAGAAATTGATGCAATCATGGGAGCAAGTCTATTTTGGGAATTGTTAGATATTGGGAGCATATCTTTTGGAAAAAATAAACCTGTCTTACAAAACACCAAATTGGGGTGGATTGTATCCGGAATGGCGTCTATTCCTAATAAACAGCCAAAACTACAATGCAATTTCACAAAAACTATCACTGAAGACAATCAATTAAAACGATTCTGGGAGATAGAAAAACTAAGCAGCATCAATTTGATGTCATCAGATGATCAAGAATGTGAGAATATTTTTGACACAACTACTTATCGTAATGATGAAGGTAGATTTGTAGTCGAATTACCATTAAAATTTTCTCCGGACTTGCTAGGTGATTCATATAATATAGCAAAAAAACAATTTTTATCTCTAGAACGTAAACTAGCAAACAATATACAACTTAAACATCAATATCATGATTTCATTAATGAATACGTCTCCTTAGGTCATATGACAAAAGTGGATGATTCAAAGCAATTAGGTCCTATTCATTTTTTACCTCATCACGGAATACTGAAAGATAGCAGTTTAAGCACTGAATTAAGAGTAGTATTCAACGGATCATGTCCTTCTGACAATGTGTGGTCAATTAATGATCTGCAATACACAGGACCTAAAATTCAAAATGATATTCTACCTATTTTATTAAGATTCAGATTGCATACTTACGTTGTATCATCAGATATAATGAAGATGTACCGCCAAATTCTTATCCATCCAAAATATAGGCATTACAATCAATTCTTTGGAGATCAGACGTTGATCAAGATATCAGCTGTTATCAACTGAATACTGTGACCTATGGAACCACATCTGCTCCATACCTTGCAGTAAAATGTATCAAAACATTAGGTACCTCAATTGATGATGAACTAGTTTCCAAAGCCATTATGAATGATTTTTACGTAGATGATCTCTTAACAGGTCACAACAATCATGAAATTTGATCTAATATTTGTAAATTACAGTATGATCATTCAGCATCAGCACGATTCATTCTAAGAAAATGGATATCTAATCATCCACAAACATTATCACAGCTCAATATTGAAAATGATCCCTTAGGCATTCTATCCTTAGGTGAACATGAATGTTCAAAAACCTTAGGAATAAAATGGTATAGCAATACCGACCAATTACGATATTCCATTGCAATCTCGGAAAAAAATGGAGCAGGAACAATTTCGAAAAGGCGAATACTTTCAGAGATTGCGCAAGTCTATGACCCATTAGGACTCCTAAGTCCCACTATTATTTTGGCCAAAATTATAATACAAAGATTGTGGTCTCTTAAACTCAATTGGGATGAATCTATTCCTGATGACTATTTCCATCAGTGGAATGATTTCAGGAACAAACTATCTGATTTGAATTCACTAAGAATTCCTAGAAATGTGTTGGGAGCAGACTATACAGCTATTGATATCCACTGTTTTTGTGACGCAAGTCAACATGCATATTCATGTTGTTTTTATGTACGAAGTGAGAATTCAGTAGAACAAGTTAAACTAAACTTACTTTGTTCCAAGGCAAAAGTAGCACCAATTAAACTTTTGTCTATACCTCGATTAGAGCTCTGTGCAGCTCTATTAGGTGCACAATTTTCTGAACAAATCCTAACCTCTTTAGGACTTGATATTCCCATATATTTTTGGTCGGACTCTCAAGTCGTTCTAGCATGGCTGGAACAACAACCAACATCACTCGAAGTTTTTGTAGGAAACAGAGTGGCCAAAATTCAACAGATCACCTGTCAATCAAGTTGGTTCTATGTTAAATCAAAAGATAACCCGGCAGACGTTGCCTCTAGGGAAAAATTACCTGATCAATTGATAAACTCTGAAATTTGGTGGCTCGGTCCTGAATTTCTTTCTGATTCAACTGAAACTGATTGGTTTGAATTACGTTATTCTGAACTTAACAAGAATCCTATCATTATTCTACCAGAAATGAAAAAACAAAAATCTCAATTGTATAAGGTCATGGAACACCAATCACCATCAATTTCTTTTGAATTATTTGAACAATATTCCAATCTTCACAAGTTGAAATGAGTATTCACATATATCTGTCGATTCATTGAAAATCTTCGATTGAACACTAAAAATACTGGGCCATTGACGGTTGTTGAAATAGAATCTGCTTTTATAAAATTATTGAAAATTTCACAATCAGAGTCATTTGAAAATGAAATAGAGATCCTTACAAAAAAAAAGACAATTAAACAGACAAAATAAGCTATTTTCTCTCTCTCCATTTCTTAACCACCATGGTTTACTATGTGTTGGAGGTAGACTAACAAATACTTATTTAGCTGATCATGTAAAACATCCGATTTTGTTGTCATCTAAACATCCTCTCACTATTTTAATATTCACTTATATGCATAATAGTCTTCTACATCCTGGACCCCAACTATCATTATCTAACGTCAGACAAAGGTATTGGGCTATTGGTGGTAGAGTCTTATCAAAGAAAATCGTTAATAAATGCATTACCTGTTTCAAACACAAACCCATTCCGTTTGAAGCAACAATTGGAAGTTTACCAAATGAAAGTATTATGCCAACAATTCCTTTTCAAAACGTTGGAATCGACTATGCAGGCCCGTTTTTGATTAAGGATAAGCAAGGACGTGGTTGTAAATTGATTGAAGGTTATGTATGTGTTTTCGTGTGTTTCATAACAAAAGCAGTCCATCTTGAACTACTATCTGATATGACCACAGAGTGTTTTTTCGCATGTTTTAACAGATTCATATCTAGAAGGGGACTCCCAACTAATATCAATTCTGATGATGGATCTACATTTAAAGGAGCATCCAATAAGCTGAAGGCACTTGGCAAATTCTTGAATGATAATCAAGCTAGTATTCAACAGTTTTCCTGTAAATTAAATATTACATGGCATTTTATACCTCCATATAGCCCGAATTTTGGTGGCCTCTGGGAAGCAGCAGTAAAGAGTATGAAACATCATTTGATGCGGAGTATGAATAATACTTCTTTAACATACGAAGCATTTTCTACATTACTTTCTCAAATTGAAAGTATTCTCAATTCAAGACCGTTATACAGTATGACAAATGACCCTAACGACCTAGAACCATTAACTCCATCACACTTCCTTCTCGGACGCCCTGGTAATCAATTACCAACTCCTGACCTTTTATCCACTCCCTCTAATCGACTTACTGAATATGAGCATCTCCAGCAATTGAAGCAACGATTTTGGATACGCTTTCCAAAGGAGTACATTTCTCAATTGCATCAGTCCTACAAATGGACAGGAGAAACTTCACACCCAAACCTGCAGCCTGGAACCCTGGTACTCATTAAGGGTAATAACCAACCTTCCTACCAATGGATGCTGGGACGCATTCTTCAATTGATTGAAGGAAAGGACGGCAAATCAAGAGTTGCTGAAATCCAAACGACAAAAGCTGTTATCAAGAGGAGCGTGAGACATCTACACCCTCTACCCATGGAGACACAAAATCCATCTGACCTGAACTCAATGTGATGTGAAAACGGTGTTAATTTGAAGGAGCCCTTCAAGGCGGTGGCTATATGTTTGAAAATTTCCATAAACTGACACTTTCGGCACAATCTGGCAACCATGTTATGTGTACCTGGTACGCTAGTAACGCTAGCAACAGTGTTCTTTACTTAGCAACGAAAACTCAAAAATGATGTTGAAAAATGTCAATGATTTATCGCAATCAAATAAATGTACAGTCCACAACTTTGAATAAAAATCTATTATAAACACAACTAAAAACTATTTATCCAACAAAGGTTGAACTTGAAGTTTGAACTTGTAGTTTGAACTTGAAGGTCGAACTTGAAGGTTGAACTTCAAGGTTGAACTCGAAGTTTGAATTTGGAGGTTCAACTTGAATTTTGAACTTGAAGGTTCAACTTGAAGTTTGAGCTCAAATGTTCAACTTAAAGTTTGGACTTGAATGTTGAACTTGAAGTTAAACTTGAAGATTGAACTAGAAGGTTACATTCAATGGTTGAACTTGAAGTTTGAACTTGAAGGTTGGACTTGAAGTTTGAACTTGAAGTATGAACTTGAAGTTGAACTCGGAGGTTGAACTTGAAGGTTGAACTCAGAAGTTGAATTTGGAGTTTGAACTTGAAGATTGAACTTGAAGGTTGAACTTGAAGTTTGAACTCGAAGGTTGAATTCGAAGGTTGAACTTGAAGGTTCAACTTGAAGTTTAATTTTGAAGGTTGAACTTGGAGTTTGAGCTTGAAGGTTCAACTTGAAGGTTCTACTCGAAGTTTGGACTCGAAGGTTGGACTCGAAGGTTGAACTTGAAGGTTCAACATGAAGTATGAGCTTGAAGGTCGAACTCGAAGGTTGATTTCGAAGTTTGAACTTGTAGTGATACTTGAAGGTTGAACTTGAAGGTTGTACTTGCAGGTTCTACTTGAATTTTGAACTTGAGGGTTCAACTCGAAGTTTGAGCTTGAAGGTTGAATTAGAAGTTTGAACTTGAAGGTTGAACTTTGAGGTTCAACTCGAAGTTTGAACTTGAAGGATGATCTTGAAGATTGAACTTGAAGTTTGAACTTGAAGTTTGAACTTGAAGGTTGAACTCGAAGTTTGAACTTGAAGTTTGGACTCGAAGGTTGAACTTGAATGTTGAACTTGAAGTTAAACTTGTAGGTTGAACTTGAAGGTTGTTCTTGAAGGTTCAACTTGATGTTTGAACTTGAAGTTTGAACTTGGAGTTTGAACTTGAAGGTTGAACTTGAATGTTGAACTTAAAGGTTGAACTTGAAGTTTGAACTTGGAGTTTTAACTTGAAGGTCGAACTTGAAGGTTGGACTTGAAGGTTGAACTCCAAGGTTGAACTTGAAATTTGAATTTGAAGGTTGAACTTGAAGTCAAACTTGAAGGTAGAACTTGGAGTTAAACTTGAAGGTTGAACTAGAAGGTTGAACTTGAAGGTTCGACTTGAAGTTAGAACTTGAAGTTTGGACTTGAAGGTTGAACACGAAGTTGAACTTGTAGGTTGAACTTGAAGGTTGAACTTGCAGGTTCAACTCGGAGTTTAAAGTTGAAGTTTGAAATTGAAGTTTGAATTGAAGTTTGAACATGAAGTTGAACTTGAAGGTTGAACTTGAAGGTTGAACTTGAATCTTGAACTTGAAGTTTGAACTCGAAGGTTGAACTTGAAGTTTGAACTAGAAGTTTGAAATTGAAGATTGAACTTGAAGTCAAACTTGAAGGTTGAACTTGAAGGTTCAACTTGAAGGTTCAACTTGAAGGTTCAACTTGAACTATAAACTTGAAGTTGAACTTGAAGGTTGAACTTGAAGGTTGAACTTGAAGTTCGAACTTGAAGGTTGAACTCAAAGGTTGAACTTGGAATTTGAACTTGAAGGTTGAACTTGACAGTTGAACTTGAAGTTCAATTTGGAGGTTGAACTTGAGCTTGAAGGTTGAACTTGAAGGTTGAACTTGAAGGTTGAACTCGAAGTTGAACTTGGAGTTTGAACTCGAAGGTTGAACTCGAAGGTTCAACTTGAAGTTCGGACTCGGAGGTTGAACTTGAAGGTTGAACTTGAAGTTTGAAATTGAAGTTGAACTTGAAGGTTGAACTTGAAGTTTGAACTTGAAGGTTGAACTTGGAGTTTGAACGTGAAGTTATAACTTGAAATCAGATTTTGAATGGTGAACTTGAATTTAAACTTGTAGGTTGAACTTGAAGGTTGTACTTGATGGTTCAACTTGAAGTTTGAACTTGAAGTTCGAACATGAAGATTGAACTTGAAGTTAAACTTGAAGTTTGAACTTGGAGTTTGAACTTGAAGTTGAACTTGAAGGTTGAACTCGAAGTTTGAACTTGAAGTTTGAACTTGAAGGTCGAACTTGACGGTTGAACTTGAAGTTCAACTTGAAGGTTGAACTTGAACTTGAAGGTTGAACTTGAAGGTTGAACTCGAAGTTGAACTAGGAGTTTGAACTCGAAGTTTGAACTTGAAGTTTGAACTTGAAGGTTGATTTTGAAGGTTGAACTTGAAGTTTGATCTTGAAGTTGAACTTGAAGGTTGAACTTGAAGGTTGAACTCGAAGGTTCAACTTGAAGTTCGAACTTGAAGGTCAAACTAGAATGTTGAACTTGAAGTCTAACTCATAGGTTGAACTGGAAGGTTGAACTTGCAGGTTCAACTCGGAGTTTGAACTTGATGTTTGAATTTGAAGTTTGAATTGAAGTTTGAACTTGAAGTTTGAACTTGAAGTTGAACTTGAAGGTTGAACTTGAAGGTTGAACTTGATGGTTGAACTTGAATCTTGAACTTGAAGTTTGAACTTGAAGGTTGAACTTGAAGTTTGAACTTGAAGTATGAAATTGAAGATTTTGAAGGTTGAACTTGAAGGTTGAACTTGGTTGTCACCCCCTTTCGTTGAGAGTGGAAATTAGGGTTGTAGGTACCACTTCACTGGAATACAATCAACCAAAGGGGGCAGCAACTATTGTTATTCCATCAATTTATGGTAGCTCAGTGGAGGGGGAGTGGGTTTAAAAAGATACCAAACCCAGGTTTGAACTTATTACTCAGAATATATTCAGGTATTTGCTCTCTGCAAGGTGCCACAGTCAGATAATCACAAATTATACTTAATATTATACCTATTGAGGTCTGCCTACCATTATGAATGACAATAATAATCTGATAATATAGCAAAGTTCTAAGGCCTTGATAATCCCCTAACATACAAACAAAAAAATGAAGAAGTTACAAGTTATGCCCAAGTTATGTAAGGTTTGAGGTTATGTGTAAGGTCCTGAACTATGATGGTTTGTTATGAAATACAGTGTTATCATATTATAATTCAACTACCTGTATTGTCCAATGAATAATTCAATTAGATACCTTTACCTGACGGATGAAATCCATGGACTTTGGTATACCAAATCGCATGAAGGGGGCTCTCAGACTGAGGCAAAAAAAAGTATCACTTTAATGACAAGCTTGTTTGGGTTTCAATGCTACCATTATAAGGCTAATCATTCCGCAAAGCGTAAGTATCATGACAATAGCTATATCTTCAAGCAATAATTCTACTATATACTACCTTCAGGAAAATACTGCACACAAGCACAAGCATGAAGCATACTCTCAGAGATCCATTAATGTATCATGCAGGTGATTTAAATTAAAGAAAAATGATGTCTTATCTGTTGGTACTTCTCTGGTGAGACAGTACACTATAATCCAGTCCTCCAGTAGACTGTTCCAGATGGGGAAAACTGGGAACGGATAGCAGGGTGGAACATCCCTTGGTCCAAATGTTATGGGTAGAAATCAAGTCCCAGCTACAGATGTCCAGGCCTGTATACCTGATAGTCTGATCTATACCTTGTCTAGCTAAGACCAGGACAGGAGGTGTACCAGAGGGGGTACCAGAGGAAGAAGAGGCCCTAGAAGGGTCAAGAACTCAGTTGGTCCCTACTACAACTTTTCTTGGTGAAAGGGGGTGCAGACTGAAAAAGTTACATACCTGGATGAAGGTTGGCCTCGCAGTGTGGCTTCAAAGAAGCTTCCTCAAGATGAACTGATTGGATTGTCACAATTATATAAATCCACTATTAAAGTGATAATCTGTACTAATGACTCAGATTGAATAAATACTTTTTCGAATCCAACCAAATTTGAAGGCAAAAATCCGCAAAATTGCGATTGCTAACGCTTCCACATGGACATCAGCAAAAAAAGAGAGGGCCCCCTTTTTTTCCCACCTTCTCACCGAATCTCTGGGGAATTCCTTCCTGAAACCACGATTAAGTTGGACACCCTGTCCGATGTCAACTGACACTGTTGACAAGAACCTGACAGGGAATCCGACAAGCCGACCGTTAACGAGATCAAAGACCACCCATGTCTCTCGCCAGTCGTGCGAACATTAGCAAGGCTGTCGAGGGAGTCTCCAGACTACAAAGCTTCATACCTCAACCGATTAAGTCGGGTTACCCTCAGGAATAACAATTTAGGACAGTACACAATGTACGTAGTGATGAGATCTCGAAAACGAATAATCGTTCTGTGAATCTCACCTAGCGTTCACTCAAGTTCTCTGCGACACGACCTTAATCCGTGCGTGGAGCCATAGCTGCAGCGTAGCGTAATGATCGGCACCGCCCCGACACTGAGTTCTCGTTGAATCTGTGTCATAAGACGGAAAAGACCCTACGGTGGGTTATAAGGATTTCGCAATTAACGGAAAAGGAAGAAGAAGATATTTTGAGATGACATCAAGGTTGACTGGCTGACAACAATGATATGAACGTCATATGAGCAGCAGTCAGCAGAGGTTATATTGATATTACTATCAACTTAGAGATCTTGCCCTAATCGGTAATTGTTATTGTTTGGAGCTAGAGTAAATTCATGATGAAGGCCCCATTCCACCTTGGTGCCACCACTTGGCTATAGTTCAAAGATTGAAGACTGAACTCGGCTACGTCCCTTCAGAGGTAGGCGATACCTAGTTGAATAATTTATGGAATAATACTTGTAATGCCTGAATGCTATTGACGAATATTATCGATTTTATACAGTTCTATAATTGATAATGTTTTTCTATTATAGATGATAGGTTCTCATGGAGTTGGCCCAGGAAAATATAATGATCTGAACACCGAGTACCTGCCCTGACGAGGAAGTAGAACATGAATATCTTTATATTGCTTGTTATCGAGAATAAATGAATAAAGATTGAATGAGTATATTCATTTGTTTACTGTCTTTCTCTCCGCCATTCAGGTTCTCAAAAATAACCAAACAGTCTCCGAAGTAAACCGTAACAACACCCCTCCAACGTCGGAAAATGTTTTTGCTTTCCATCAGAGAAAACAAAAACATTCACGGCTTCTGAATTATGCATCGTCCGGAGGGTGCGCCTTCAAGTCTTTGATGTGCCAGACCCCAATATTTTTTCCATCGACGTCCCTCAATTCGTAAGTCCATGGTGAAAGGATCCGTTGTACAATAAAAGGGCCAGTGAATTTTGGGGCCAATTTGGCGGTGAAGTGTTTTGAGGCGTCTGATATCACATAGTTTTTTTTCCAAACCTTTTGGTTGAGAACCAGCTTCTCGTCTCGTCGTCTCAGATTGTAGGCGACACTACTACGACCATAGGCCTTCTTTAGACGTTTAGAAACATCTTCAAAAACCTTCAAAAGTAGCTCCTGACGACCCTTTAGGTCTTCGCCTCTATCAAAATCTATCGGGTCACTGACCGGTTTCTGGGAACTACCAGATATTGCGACTCCCCTACCAAAATTAATAAAGTTCGGCGTCAAGCCAGTGACTTCATGTTGAGCAGATCTGAGGGCCCAAGCAACCTTCGCTAAGTACTTGTCCCAGTCCCGATGATTTTCCGAAACATACGAGCTGAGCATAGTTTTTACCACACGGTGGACGCGTTCAACGGGGTTTGACTGGGGGTGGTAGTTCGCGGTGAATATATGGTGAATATCATATTCCGCCATTTTATCCTTGAAAACCTTGCTTCTGAATTGAACTCCGTTATCCGAGAGGAGTTTATACGGAGCTCCATAGACCAGAATAACCTGCTCTTCAACTATCTTAGTGACTTTCACTGCCGTTACTGTACGAAGGGGAAAGAGAAGGACAAACTTGCTGAAGCAATCACAGACAGAAAATATATACGAGTGACCAGCTGTGGTTCTTGGAAGTGGACCAACAATATCGATGCTGACCAATTGCCAAGGCCTTGACACGGTAGACGGGAGACTAAGCATCAGCCCCGCCGGCTTTTTCTGTTCAGGTTTAGTTTTGAGACAAACCTGACAGTTCCGAATATATCGGGCGACATCATCCCGGAGCTTCGGCCAGTAGTAGGACTGTGTGATACGGCACACCGTCTTATAAACGCCTAGGTGTCCGCAGGTTGGCGGATCATGGTGCTGTCTTATGATGGGTTTTCTTTCACCTTTGGGAATGACCAGGAGCCACATCTTTTCATTGGGAAAACCTAGCTCAGGGTATTTAAAATTCGCTCTCTTATAGAGCTTTCCTCCTTCGATTCGCCATAGGGGATACTTTTCGGGAAACTGAGTCACTCGCTTCACCATATCCCCGTACCACTTATCAGTCCGAGGTGTAGGGTTGGCTGTCCCAGCGTCTTGATTCTCGACACTGTCTACCACTGGAACCGTTCTGGAAAGAGCATCCGGGACCACGTGGTCTTTTCCCTTCCGATGAACAATGTCAAAATCGTATTGTTGTAGGCGCACGGCCCATCGTGCAATCCTTCCCACCGGATCTTTGATGCTGTACAGCCACTTCAGGCTGAAGTGGTCCGTGATTACCGTGAAACGGGTACCTTCCAGATAGGGCCTCAGTTTCTCTATAGCAAAAAGGACGGCCAAGCACTCCTTTTCGGTTGTGCTAAACCTACGTTCATTCTTGGTCATGGATCGAGAGAGATAGCAAACGACCTTTTCTTCACCATCATGATTTTGAGACAAAACGGCCCCCAATCCGAAATCCGATGCATCGGTCTGAACAAAAAAGGGGAGCTCGAACTTCGGACATGATAATACAGGTGCTGATATCAAGTGAGACTTGATACTTTCCAAGGCAGACTGACAAGAAGAGTCCCAGTCGTATTTCTGATTTTTCCTCAATAAATTAGTCAAGGGAGCTAGAAGGAATGAGAAATTAGGCACAAACCGACGGTACCAAGACGCCAGTCCAACAATTCTTCGGACCTCGGAGACATTTTTGGGCGCTGGAATTCGTACGATGGCCTCGACCTTCTCTGGATCCACTAATAAACCGGCGGAATTGACAATGTAACCCAAGTATCGCAATTCTGGCTTGCAGAAGTGACACTTCTCCTTATTGAGAGTGAGCCCAGCATTTTTAATCCGCCGCAGAACTTCTTGCAACACGTCCAGATGTTAGTTAAAGGTATTTGTCACAATGACAATGTCATCCAGATACACCACGACGTGTTGTTCCAGATCGATCCCTATAACCCGGTCTATAAACCTTTGCCAGGTGGCGGGGGCGTTATGTAACCCGAAGGGCATTCTTCTAAACTGAAACAACCCACGAGTAGGTACAACAAAAGCCGTAAGAGGTCGTGACGACTCTGCAACCGGAATCTGCCAATAGGCTGATTTAATGTCCAAAGTGGTCAGATACCTAGCGTCTCTAAGTTTATCTAAGGATGAACTCACAAAAGGGAGGGGGTAGGCGTCCTTAAGACTCACCTCATTCAATCGTTTATAATTTACACAAAACCGGTAGCTTCCATCTGGTTTTTTGACCAGCACGATGGGGGAAGCCCAGGGTGAATTTGAAGGCTCTATGATGCCATCCTTCAACATCTGCTCTAACTCTTTGTTGACATGTTGTTGGAGTGCAGGAGAAAGGGGGTAGTGGCGTTGCTTGATGGGCTCACTAGTCGTTCGAATAACGTGCTCCACAATCGTTGTACACCCTGGTTTATCAGGCATGTCACGAAACGTTGCATCAATGAGATGATCCAACTCCAGCCGTTGATCCGAAGTTAGGTTGTCGATCGTCTGGATGTAATTTATCCCCAGGGAAAAATCGTCAGACCGAAAACACCACTGTCCGGAATAAAGATCTGGAACTAATTCCATTCTCATCCAGAAGTCGACACCCAAAATTAACTCGTGCGGTAGTGAGGGAACCACCAAAACTTTCAATACCTTAACTTTTTCACAGAGTTGAATGGCAAGTGTGAGACTACCACTTATTTCGCACGAATCTCCATTAGCAACCGTGCACCTTTTCTGCTCCGTTGGCTCCAGAGGACATAAAGTCTGCAGAATTTTCCACCCAGGTCCTCCAATCACCGTCGTGGTACATCCCGAATCAAGGAGACCAAGGAAATCACGCCCATATATGTTGACCTTCAGATATGGACGAGCGTCATTTTTAGCATGGGCGATTACATAATTCAAGATTGCCATAGTTGTTGGGGTGGTCGTATCGGTAGAGGAGGGTTGCATCCGACCTAATGCTGTCTCCTTACAGAGTTTTTTTGGCGGCAATCCGAACAGTTGTGCACCGTGACATCTGCTTTACCACACTTGAAGCAAAAAATACGGCGCGGTTTTGAACACTTTTTGAAACGATGCCCAGTTTCTCTACAGTTCCAACAGAGAACAGGTGAGGATTGGGCACTAGCAGTAGCTATCCCAGACTCAGTGGCGTTTACTAAAGTACTAGTTTCGGTTTCCGCGTGAATCAAAGGTGGATAAAGTTCGGCGACGTTGATGCCCGACCCATTTGAACCACTAGCTGGCTTACGGTACGCCAGTTCTGGCTCGAGAAGTTGACGATAGTTTGTAGGGGGAGGACAATAACGTTGATTCCGCAGAGCAGTTTCTTCTACGGCTCTGGCTAAACGCAGTAGTTCAGAAATAGAGTCGGCTGAATGGAGCGAGAGTTGAGACTGTATGTAAGGTAGCAGATTTCTCCTTATCATCTTAAGCCTCGTTTCTTCCTCTGGTTTGGAAGAACCTAATTTTGAGAAGAGATTTTCCATGGCAGAGACATAGGTGATAACCTTTTCTTTGGCCCCCTGTGTTCGACGGCGTATTTCTTCCCACAAGTCATTTTCATAATCATATGGGAGGAAATCTGTTTTAAGCTCTTGGACAAGATGCTCCCAAGAGTCGAAATGTCGAGTCCTATACCACATTAGCGCGTCTTTCGAAAATAACTCGGCTGCTGACCGCAGTAGCCGATCCTTACTCACCCCTCTAGACAATCGTAACTCTTCCAACCGCTCCAAGAAGTTGGTAACGCTACTTTCCCCATCGAACTGTAACCTCCATCTTGAAACATCGAGGTAACCCTCGGATTCGCGAGGACAATAGGAATGATAATTATTATTGCGCAGGGGAGATAAATGCAAATTTGCAAGACGCGTACCAAAGTCTTGAGTGGAGTTGAAGGTCGCTTCAGGTCGAGATCTGGATGGCAAATAATACCGATTTCCTGAGTATCCATTAGTATCAAATCTCACTGCTCGATCAGGTGGGTCTACTCTGACTTGATCAATATTGTCCGTATAGCCCCTAATATTTTCGCTCGAAATTCTATTTCGTCTATCACCAGTTGATTCCCTACCGATGTTGTTTTCAAAATCTATCAGCGACCGACTGTTATTCCGAGAAGGAAGATTCGATGTAGTGGCAGTGCCAGCAGCCGATGATGGACCGACGTCCTCTCGAGTTCTATTATCAGCCTGCGTTACTCCTGCCTCAATGACTTCCGGAATTAGGGGGTTCTCCGTATCTATCAGAGATCCCTCTACGATATTTTCGCGATCCAAAATTGATTGCTCGCGCCCATTGTTTTCCAATGATTCTTGCCTAGCTACCAAGTCTTCATTGAGAGTCTCTACCTCATCAATTAAACGTAAGCATTGACTAACCAAAACACGATAAATTTCTTCGTGAGCCCCATCACAAACCGAAATTCTCCTAAGTCGTAGGTTAATATGACATAAGCGGGAAGAAATTCTTTTAAATTCATTTAACCGATTTTCTCTATCAAAATTCCGAATATCCGAATCTAAATCCGCAAGTTTCCTGCTACAGACTTCTAATTCTTCATTAGCTGGTAAAAGGTGCGCCTCTGTACGGATTGCCGTACCTAACCCTTGTCGTTCGCATCGTAGTGCACCGCGTAATGTAGATCTGTTTTCGGCCACCGTTCTCAAAATTGGAAGTTTCCTAATAAAGAGTTCATGCTCCACCTCATCGCCAAGCAGCCTGTTCGCCTCCATATCCGCAAAAAAAAGTCTTTTTTTTTTTAAACGTAAATAATAATTGGGAGAGAATATATAATATTTGGGACAGGAATTATGAATTGTGTGTCAAAAACACACACACCCTCCCCTTCCCTAATAGGAAGATCGAAGATCCCGAAAGCTATAACCAACTCAGGCCAGTGTAACCACAACACTTGACCACCCTGTATATAATAAAAAAAATCAAAAGTGTCTAACTTCACTTTATAACCTATATCCAATTAATATGGATTATTGCTTAATCAATAAGACCTACCACTC
This sequence comes from Phaedon cochleariae, assembly GCA_918026855.4. Classification (NCBI taxonomy): domain Eukaryota; kingdom Metazoa; phylum Arthropoda; class Insecta; order Coleoptera; family Chrysomelidae; genus Phaedon; species Phaedon cochleariae. Next base: position 16,506,864 of record OU896717.1, read on the forward strand.
TTGTGTAATAATAAAAAAAACAAAATATGACCTAGACTACCCTTATCGGTTCAGAATTGGTGTTAGATAAACACACCCTGTATTCAACCGAAAAAAAAAAAAAAAAAAATGAGGGACCACCCTGTAGGCCCGTGTAATCTAAGATGAAACGTTACCTCGAGGCATCACCCTGTACAATTATATACTTGAACTCAGGAACTAAATCAAGTTCTTCCTGAATATGCATAGAAAATGAAAATTCAAGTGACCACTCTAAATTCAATCACAGGAAAAGAATGATGGGATCATCCTGTATGTAAATATTTCAAAGTAGCCCCCGGAGTATGAAGTTTTGATGTTATTCAGTATTACTCACTCAAGAGGATCACCCTGTAAGGAAATATTTCAAAGAAAATATGAGTTTTTGATGTTCAGAATTACTTATTGAAGAGGATCACCCTGTAAATGCCTAAACATCAAAAGTAAGTACTTATATGGTCCTGAAGAATCGTTCTGGAACTATCGCTGCCTGTATTTCTGTAAATATATACTATAATATATATATAAATATATCAGGATGACCACCAACTTCCTGGACACCTTGTATATCTTATAATTTATAGGCAAAAATAATAATGTACCCTTATATGCTTAATAATCATTCGACCTGTTGTCAGATTATATATCTAGTTTTGAACAGTAAACTCACAAACTGTGCAACTGATTAATCCAGTATTTGACCAATTACTGAAAAATCACAAAAAATACTATGCCCTTGAGACATAGGATGGAAGATCTCGAGAGTTGCCCAAAATTTAATTTAAGTGATGACAAAAAAAATGCAAACTTGATATCCTAATTTGAATTGGGATAGAATCATTGCTTTTATTTACACCTATACAGAAAGCAAAACACCCTGTACAATACTGAACTGAACACGTTTGGGCGCCAATTTGTCACCCCCTTTCGTTGAGAGTGGAAATTAGGGTTGTAGGTACCACTTCACTGGAATACAATCAACCAAAGGGGGCAGCAACTATTGTTATTCCATCAATTTATGGTAGCTCAGTGGAGGGGGGGTGGGTTTAAAAAGATACCAAACCAAGGTTTGAACTTATTACTCAGATTATATTCAGGTATTTGCTCTCTGCAAGGTGCCACAGTCAGATAATCACAAATTATTCTTAATATTATACCTATTGAGGTCTGCCTACCATTATGAATGACAATAATAATCTGATAATATAGCAAAGTTCTAAGGCCTTGATAATCCCCTAACATACAAACAAAAAAATGAAGAAGTTACAAGTTATGCCTAAGTTATGTAAGGTTTGAGGTTATGTGTAAGGTCCTGAACTATGATGGTTTGTTATGAAATACAGTGTTATCATATTATAATTCAACTACCTGTATTGTCCAATGAATAATTCAATTAGGTACCTTTACCTGACGGATGAAATCCATGGACTTTGGTATACCAAATCGCATGAAGGGGGCTCTCAGACTGAGGCAAAAAAAAGTATCACTTTAATGACAAGCTTGTTTGGGTTTCAATGCTACCATTATAAGGCTAATCATTCCGCAAAGCGTAAGTATCATGACAATAGCTATATCTTCAAGCAATAATTCTACTATATACTACTTTCAGGAAAATACTGCACACAAGCACAAGCATGAAGCATACTCTCAGAGATCCATTAATGTATCATGCAGGTGATTTAAATTAAAGAAAAATGATGTCTTATCTGTTGGTACTTCTCTGGTGAGACAGTACACTATAATCCAGTCCTCCAGTAGACTGTTCCAGATGGGGAAAACTGGGAACGGATAGCAGGGTGGAACATCCCTTGGTCCAAATGTTATGGGTAGAAATCAAGTCCCAGCTACAGATGTCCAGGCCTGTATACCTGATAGTCTGATCTATACCTTGTCTAGCTAAGACCAGGACAGGAGGTGTACCAGAGGGGGTACCAGAGGAAGAAGAGGCCCTAGAAGGGTCAAGAACTCAGTTGGTCCCTACTACAACTTTTCTTGATGAAAGGGGGTGCAGACTGAAAAAGTTACATACCTGGATGAAGGATGGCCTCGCAGTGTGGCTTCAAAGAAGCTTCCTCAAGATGAACTGATTGGATTGTCACAATTATATAAATCCACTATTAAAGTGATAATCTGTACTAATGACTCAGATTGAATAAATACTTTTTCGAATCCAACCAAATTTGAAGGCAAAAATCCGCAAAATTGCGATTGCTAACGCTTCCACATGGACATCAGCAAAAAAAGAGAGGGCCCCCTTTTTTTCCCACCTTCTCACCGAATCTCTGGGGAATTCCTTCCTGAAACCACGATTAAGTTGGACACCCTGTCCGATGTCAACTGACACTGTTGACAAGAACCTGACAGGGAATCCGACAAGCCGACCGTTAACGAGATCAAAGACCACCCATGTCTCTCGCCAGTCGTGCGAACATTAGCAAGGCTGTCGAGGGAGTCTCCAGACTACAAAGCTTCATACCTCAACCGATTAAGTCGGGTTACCCTCAGGAATAACAATTTAGGACAGTACACAATGTACGTAGTGATGAGATCTCGAAAACGAATAATCGTTCTGTGAATCTCACCTAGCGTTCACTCAAGTTCTCTGCGACACGACCTTAATCCGTGCGTGGAGCCATAGCTGCAGCGTAGCGTAATGATCGGCACCGCCCCGACACTGAGTTCTCGTTGAATCTGTGTCATAAGACGGAAAAGACCCTACGGTGGGTTATAAGGATTTCGCAATTAATGGAAAAGGAAGAAGAAGATATTTTGAGATGACATCAAGGTTGACTGGCTGACAACAATGATATGAACGTCATATGAGCAGCAGTCAGCAGAGGTTATATTGATATTACTATCAACTTAGAGATCTTGCCCTAATCGGTAATTGTTATTGTTTGGAGCTAGAGTAAATTCATGATGAAGGCCCCATTCCACCTTGGTGCCACCACTTGGCTATAGTTCAAAGATTGAAGACTGAACTCGGCTACGTCCCTTCAGAGGTAGGCGATACCTAGTTGAATAATTTATGGAATTATACTTGTAATGCCTGAATGCTATTGACGAATATTATCGATTTTATACAGTTCTATAATTGATAATGTTTTTCTATTATAGATGATAGGTTCTCATGGAGTTGGCCCAGGAAAATATAATGATCTGAACACCGAGTACCTGCCCTGACGAGGAAGTAGAACATGAATATCTTTATATTGCTTGTTATCGAGAATAAATGAATAAAGATTGAATGAGTATATTCATTTGTTTACTGTCTTTCTCTCCGCCATTCAGGTTCTCAAAAATAACCAAACAGTCTCCGAAGTAAACCGTAACATGGTGTTTGAACTTGAAGGTTAAACTCGAAGTTTGAGCTTGAAGGTTGAACTTGGAGTTTGAACTCGAAGTTTGAACTTGAAATTAGAACTTGAATGTTGAACTTGAAGTTGAACTTGTAGGTTGAACTTGAAGGTTGTACTTGATGGTTCAACTTGAAGTTTGAACTTGAAGTTCGAACATGAAGTTTGAACTTGAAGTTAAACTTGAAGTTTGAACTTGGAGTTTGAACTTGAAGTTGAACTTGAAGGTTGAACTCGAAGTTTGAACTTGAAGTTTGAACTTGAAGGTCGAACTTGACGGTTGAACTTGAAGTTCAACTTGAAGGTTGAACTTGAACTTGAAGGTTGAACTTGAAGGTTGAACTCGAAGTTGAACTAGGAGTTTGAACTCGAAGTTTGAACTTGAAGTTTGAACTTGAAGGTTGAACTTGAAGGTTGAACTTGAAGTTTGATCTTGAAGTTGAACTTGAAGGTTGAACTTGAAGGTTGAACTCGAAGGTTCAACTTGAAGTTCGAACTTGAAGGTCAAACTAGAATGTTGAACTTGAGGTCTAACTCATAGGTTGAACTTGAAGGTTGAACTTGCAGGTTCAACTCGGAGTTTGAACTTGATGTTTGAATTTGAAGTTTGAATTGAAGTTTGAACTTGAAGTTTGAACTTGAAGTTGAACTTGAAGGTTGAGCTTGAAGGTTGAACTTGATGGTTGAACTTGAATCTTGAACTTGAAGTTTGAACTTGAAGGTTGAACTTGAAGTTTGAACTTGAAGTATGAAATTGAAGATTTTGAAGGTTGAACTTGAAGGTTGAACTTGGTGTTTGAACTTGAAGGTTAAACTCGAAGTTTGAGCTTGAAGGTTGAACTTGGAGTTTGAACTCGAAGTTTGAACTTGAAATTAGAACTTGAATGTTGAACTTGAAGTTGAACTTGTAGGTTGAACTTGAAGGTTGTACTTGATGGTTCAACTTGAAGTTTGAACTTGAAGTTGAACTTGAAGGTTGAACTAGAACTTTGAACTCGAATTTTTAACTTGAAGGTTGAACTTGACGGTTGAACTTGACGTTTGAACTTGAAGTTCAACTTGAAGGTTGAACTCGAGCTTGGAGGTTGAACTTGAGCTTGGAGGTTGAACTTGGAGGTTGAACTTGAAGGTTGAACTTGAAGGTTGAACTTGAAGTCGAACTTGGAGTTTGAACTCGATGTTTGAACTTGAAGTTTGAACTTGAAGGTCGTACTTGAAGGTTCAACTTGAAGTTTGAACCTAAAGTTCGAACTTGAAGTTGAACTTGAAGGTTGGACTTGAAGGTTGAACTTGAAGGATGAACTTGAATCTTGAACTTGAAAATTGAACTTGAAGGTTGAACTTGAAATTTGAACTTGAAGTTTGGAATTGAAGATTGAACTTGAAGTTAAACTTGAAGGTTGAACTTGAAGGTTGAACTTGAAGGTTGAACTTGAAGGTTCAACCTGAAGGTTCAACTTGAAGGTTCAACTTGAAGGTTCAACTTGAAATTTGGACTTGAACGTTGAACTTGAAGGTTGAACTTGAAGTTTGACCTTGAAGGTTGGACTCGAAGGTTGAACTCGAAGTTTGAACTTGAAGTTTGAACTTGAGGGTTGATCTTGAATGTTGAACTTGAAGTTAACTTTGTAGGTTGAACTTGAAGTTTGAACTTGAAGTTGAACTTGAAGGTTGGACTTGAAGTTTGAACTTGAAGTTGAACTTGAAGGTTGAACTGGAAGTTTGAACTTGAAGTTTGAACTTGAAGGTTGAACTTGACGGTTGAACTCGAAGGTTGAACTTAAAGTTCGATCTTCAACTTGAACCGGAAGGTTGAACTTGAAGGTTGAACTCGAAGGTTCAACTTGAAGTTCGAATTCGAAGGTCAAACTTGAATGTTGAACTTGAAGGTTGTACTTGAAGGTTCAACTCGAAGTTTGAACTTGAAGTTTGAACTTGAAGTTGAACTTGAAGGTTGAACTTGAAGGTTGAACTTGAAGGTTGAACTTGAAGTCTGGATTTGAAGGTTGAACTTGAACTTAAAGGTTGAACTTGAAGTTTGAACTTGAAGTTTGAATTAGAGTTTGAACTTGGAGTTTGAACTTGAAGTTGAACTTGAAGGTTGAACTCGAAAGTAGAACTTGGATCTTGAACTTGAAGTTTGAACTTGGAGGTTGAACTTGAAGTATGAACTTGAAGGTTTAATTCGAAGAATGAACATGGAGGTTGAACTTTGAGTTTGACATGAAGTTGAATTTGGAGGTTGAACTTGAAGGTAGAACTGCAAGGATGAACTTTAAGTTCGAACTTGAAGTTTGAAATTGAAGTTGAACTTCAAGGTTCATTTTGAAGTTCGAACTTGAAGGTTGAACTTGAAGTAAGAACTTGAAGTTGAACTCGGAGATTCAACTTGAAGGTTGAACTTGGAGTTAAACTTGAAGGTTGAACTTGAAGTTTATTCTTGAAGTTTGAACTTGTAATTTAAGCTTGAAGTTGAACTTGAAGGTTGAACTCGGAGTTTGAACTTGAAGTTCGAGTTTGAAGGTTGAACTTGAATGTTGAACTTGAAGTTGAACCCGTAGGTTGAACTTGAAGGTTGTACTAGAAGGTTGTACTTGAAGGTTCAACTTGATGTTTGAACTTGAAGTTTGAACTTGGAGTTTGTACTTGAAGGTTGAACTTGAATGTTGAACTTGAAGGTTGAACTTGAAGTCTGAACTTGGAGTTTGAACTTGAAGGTCGAATTCGAAGGTTGAACTTGAAGGTTGAACTTCAAGGTTGAACTCGAAGTTTGAATTTGAAGGTTCAACTTGAAGTTTGAGCTCAAATGTTCAACTTGAAGTCTGAGTTAGAAGGTTGAACTTGAAGTTTGGACTTGAATGTTGAACTTGAAGTTAAACTTGAAGATTGAACTAGAAGGTTACATTCAATGGTTGAACTTGAAGTTTGAACTTGAAGGTTGGACTTGAAGTTTGAACTTGAAGTATGAACTTGAAGTTAAACTCGGAGGTTGAACTTGAAGGTTGAACTCAAAATTGAATTTGGAGTTTGAACTTGAAGGTTGAACTTGAAGGTTAAACTTGAAGTTTGAACTCGAAGGTTGAATTCGAAGGTTGAACTCGAAGGTACAACTTGAAGTTCAATTTTGAAGGTTGAACTTGGAGTTTGAGCTTGAAGGTTCAACTTGAAGGTTCTCCTCGAAGTTTGAACTCGGAGGTTGGACTCGAAGGTTGAACTTGAAGGTTCAACATGAAGTTTGAGCTTGAAGGTCGAACTCGAAGGTTGATTTTGAAGTTTGAACTCGAAGTGATACTTGAAGGTTGAACTTGAAGGTCGTACTTGAAGGTTCTACTTGAATTTTGAACTTGAGGGTTCAACTTGAAGTTTGAGCTTGAAGGTTGAATTAGAAGTTTGAACTTGAAGGTTGAACTTTAAGGTTCAACTAGAAGTTTGAACTTGAAGGATGATCTCGAAGATTGAACTTGAAGTTTGAACTTGAAGTTTGAACTTGAAGTTTAAACTTGGACTTTGTACTTGAAGTTTGAACTTGAAGTTAATCTTGAAGGTCGAGTTTGAAGGTTGAACTTGAGGGTTGAACTCGAAGGTTGAACTTGGAGGTTGAACTTGATGTTTGACCCTGAAGGTTGAACTTGAAGGTTCAACTTGAAGGTTGAACTTGAAGGTTCAACTCGAAGTTTGAACTTGAAAAAAGATCTTGAAGATTGAACTTGTAGGTTGAAATTGAAGGTTGAACCTGCAGTTTCAACTCGAAGGTTGAACTTGAAGTTGAACTTGGAGGTTGAACTTGAAGGTTGAACTCAAAGGTTGAATCTGAAGTATGAACTTGAAGGTTGAACTTCAAATTTGAACTTGAAGTTCGAACTTGAAGGTTGAACTTGAAGGTTGAACTTGAAGTTTGAATTTGAAGGTTGAACTTGTAGGTTGAACATGAAGTTTGAACTTGGAGGTTGAACTTGAAGTTCAATCCTGAAATCATACTTGAAGGTTCAACTTGGAGGTTGAACTTGAATGTTGAACTTGAAGTTTGAACTTGAAGTTGAACTTGAAGGTTGAAATTGAAGGTTGTACTTGAAGGTTTAACTTGGAGTTTGAACGTGAGGTTGAACTCGGAGGTTCAACTTGGAGTTCGAACTCGGAGTTTGAACTCGTAGGTTGAACTAAAAGGTTGAACTCGAAGGTTGAACTTGAGGGTTGAACTTGAAGTTTGAACTTGAAGGTTGAACTTGAAGGTTGAACTCGGAATTTGAACTTGAAGTTGAATTTGAAGCTTGAACTTGAAGGTTGTACTTGGAGGTTCAACTTGAAGTTTCAACTTGAAGGTTGAACTTGAAGTTTGAACTCGGAGGTTGAACTTGAAGGTCGAACTTAAAGATTCAATTCGAAAGTTGAATTTGAAGTTTGAACGTGAGGGTTGAACTCGAAGGTTCAACTTGAAGTTTGAACTTGAAGGTTGAACTCGAAGGTTGAACTTGAAGGTTCAACTTGAAGTTTGAACTTGAAGGTCAAACTCGAAAGTTGAACTTGAAATTTGAAATTGAGGTTAGACTTGGAGGTTGAACTTGGAGGTTGAACTTGAAGGTTGTACTTGAAGGTTCAACTTGAATTCTGAACTTGAAGGTTTAACTTGGAGTTTGAGATTGAAGGTTGAACTTGAAGTTTGAACTTGAATGTTGAACTTGAAGTTGAACTTGAAGGTTGAACTTGAAGTTAACATTCGATGGTTTAACTTGAAGTTTGAACTTGAAGGTTGAACTTGAAGGTTGAACTTGGAGTTTTAACTTGAAGGTTGAACCTGAAGGTTGAACTTGAAGTTTGAACTCGAAGGTTGAATTTGGAGGTTGAACTTGAAGGTTCAACTTGAAGGTTGAACTTGAAGGTTGAACTTGAAGGTTGAACTTGAAGTTTCAACTTGAAGTGTGAACGTGAAGGTTGAACTTGATGGTTCGACTCAAAGTTTGGACTTGAAGGATGAACTTGAAGTTTGAACTTGAAGTTTAACTTGAAGGTTTTACAAGAAGGTTCGAATTGAAGATTGTACTCGAAGGTTGAACTTGAAGGTTCAACTTGAAGTTTGAACTTGAAGGTTGAACTCGAAGGTTGACACTCTATCTCTCTATCCTATCATCTCACATGGATATCATTGAAGCAGACGAGTTCGCGATGCCCATATGAGACGACTTCCGAGCGATATAACGCACACAATTTGCACAACGAGAAACTTCGACTTCGACTATGTTTACACTGTTACTCTGCCGACAAGCATCTGACATGCATACAGTTGGAGAAGAAACGATGGTAGTGACCGTATGAGACGACTCTGAAGGGTATATCACGAGTGCAACAGGCAAATGGGGATACATCGACTTCATCGTCGTACTCACTATATCTCTTTATCCTATCATATCACATGGACACTATTGAAGCAGACAAGTTTGCATTGTCCATATAAGACGACTCCCAAGCGAAAATAACGCACACAGCTTGCAGAACAAGAAATCTCGACTTTGGCTATGTTTTCACTGTAACTTTGCCGTCTAGCATCTGACATGCATACAGTTGAAGCAGATACGATGGCAGTGACCGTAGGAGACGACTCTGAAGGGAATACAACGAGTTAAATAGGCAAATGAAGTTACATCGACTTCATCGGTGTGCACCCTCTATCTCTCTATCCTATTATCTCATTTGGATACTATTGGAGCGAACTAGTTCGCAATGCCCAAATGAGACGACTTCTGAGCGGGTATAACGCAAACAACTTGAGAAAGAAGAAACTTCCACTACGACTATGTTCACACAGAAACTCTGCAGTCTAGCATCTGACATGCATACAGTTGAAGCAGATATGATCGCAGTGACCATATAAGACGACTTTGGAGGGTATATAAAAAGTACAATAGGCAGATGAAGATACATCGACTTCATCGGAGTGCACACTCTGGCTCCCTATCCTATCATCTCACATGGATACTATCGATGCAGACGAGTTCGCAATGCCCATATGAGACGACTTCTGAGCGGGTATAACGCACACAACTTGCAGAACAAAAAGTTTCGACTTCGAATATGTTTTTCACTGTAACTCTGCAGTCTTGTATATGACATGCATACAGTTGATGCAAGAAAGATTGCAGTGACCGTATAAGATGAGTTCGAAGGGATTATAACGGGTACAATAGGGTAATGAAGATACATCGTTTTCATCGTTGTGCGCACTATATCTCTCTAATCTATCATCTTACATGACCATTTTTGAAGCAGACAAGTTCGCATCGAACATAAAGGACGACTTCCAAGCAGGTATAACGCACACAGCATGCAGAACGAGAAACTTCGACTTCGACTTTGTTTACAATGAAACTCTGCCGTCAAGCATCTGATATTCATACAGTTGGAGCAGATACGAATGCAGTGACCGTATGAAATGACTTTGAAGGGTATATGACGTGAACAATAGGCAAATGAAGACACATCAACTTCATCGTTGTGCACACTATATCCCGCTATCCCATCAACTCACAAGGAAACTATTGAAGCAAACGATTTCGCACTGCCCATATGAGACGACTCTTGAGCGGGTATAACGCACACAACTTGCAGAAGGAGGAACTTCGACTACGACTATGTTTGCACAGGAACTCTGCAGTCTTGCATTTGACATGCATACAGTTGGAGCAGATATGATCGCAGTGACCATATAAGATGACTTCGGAAGGTATATAGAGAGTACAATAGGCAGATGAAGATTCATAGACTTCATCGGAGTGCACACTCTATCTCTCTATCTCATCATCTTACATTGACACTATTGAAGCACATAAGTTCGCAATAAACTTGAAGATTGAACTAGAAGGTTACATTCAATGGTTGAACTTGAAGTTTGAACTTGAAGGTTGGACTTGAAGTTTGAACTTGAAGTATGAACTTGAAGTTAATCTCGGAGGTTGAACTTGAAGGTTGAACTCAAAAGTTGAATTTGGAGTTTGAACTTGAAGGTTGAACTTGAAGGTTGAACTTGAAGGTTGAACTTGAAGTTTGAACTCGAAGGTTGAATTCGAAGGTTGAACTTGAAGGTTCAACTTGAAGTTTAATTTTCGAGGTTGAACTTGGAGTTTGAGCTTGAAGGTTCAACTTGAAGGTTCTACTCGAAGTTTGAACTCGAAGGTTGGACTCGAAGGTTGAACTTGAAGGTTCAACATGAAGTTTGAGCTTGAAGGTCGAACTCCAAGGTTGATTCCGAAGTTTGAACTTGTAGTGATACTTGAAGGTTGAACTTGAAGGTTGTACTTGAAGGTTCTACTTGAATTTTGAACTTGAAGGTTGAACTTGAAGTTTGAACTTGAAGGTTGAACTCGAAGTTTGAACTTGAAGTTTGGACTTGAAGGTTGAACTTGAATGTTGAACTTGAAGTTAAACTTGTAGGTTGAACTTGAAGGTTGTTCTTGAAGGTTCAACTTGATGTTTGAACTTGGAGTTTGAACTTGGAGTTTGAACTTGGAGTTTGAACTTGAATGTTGAACTTAAAGGTTGAACTTGAAGTTTGAACTTGGAGTTTGAACTTGAAGGTCGAACTTGAAGGTTGGACTTGAAGGTTGAACTTCAAGGTTGAACTTGAAATTTGAATTTGAAGGTTGAACTAGAAGTCAAACTTGAAGGTAGAACTTGGAGTTAAACTTGAAGGTTGAACTAGAAGGTTGAACTTGAAGGTTCGACTTGAAGTTAGAACTTGAAGTTTGAACTTGAAGGTTGAACTCGAAGTTGAACTTGTAGGTTGAACTTGAAGGTTGAACTTGCAGGTTCAACTCGGAGTTTAAACTTGGAGTTTGAAATTGAAGTTTGAATTGAAGTTTGAACTTGAAGTTCGAACTTGAAGTTGAACTCGAAGGTTGAACTTAAAGTTTGAACTAGAAGTTTGAAATTGAAGATTGAACTTGAAATCAAACTTGAAGGTTGAACTTGAAGGTTCAACTTGAAGGTTTAACTTGAAGGTTCAACTTGAAGGTTCAACTTGAAGGTTCAACTTGAACTATAAACTTGAAGTTGAACTTGAAGGTTGAACTTGAAGGTTGAACTTGAAGGTTGAACTTGAAGTTTTAACTTGGAGGTTGAACTTGAAGGTTGAACTTGGAGTTTGAACTTGAAGGTTGAACTTGACAGTTGAACTTGAAGTTCAATTTGGAGGTTGAACTTGAGCTTGAAGGTTGAACTTGAAGGTTGAACTTGAAGGTTGAACTTGAAGTTGAACTTGGAGTTTGAACTCGAAGTTTGAAGTTGGAGGTTAAACTTGAAGGTTGAACTTGAAGGTTGAACTTGAAGTTTGATCTTGAAGTTGAACTTGAAGGTTGAACTTGAACTTGAAGGTTGAACTCGAAGTTGAACTAGGAGTTTGAACTCGAAGTTTGAACTTGAAGTTTGAACTTGAAGGTTGAACTTGAAGGTTGAACTTGAAGTTTGATCTTGAAGTTGAACTTGAAGGTTGAACTTGAAGGTTGAACTCGAAGGTTCAAACTAGAATGTTGAACTTGAAGTCTAACTCATAGGTTGAACTTGAAGGTTGAACTTGCAGGTTCAACTCGGAGTTTGAACTTGAAGTTTGAATTTGAAGTTTGAATTGAAGTTTGAACTTGAAGTCTGAACTAGAAGTTGAACTTGAAGGTTGAACTTGAAGGTTGAACTTGAGGGTTGAACTTGAATCTTGAACTTGAAGTTTGAACTCGAAGGTTGAACTTGAAGTTTGAACTTGAAGTATGAAATTGAAGATTTCGAAGGTTGAACTTGAAGGTTGAACTTGGAGTTTGAACTTGAAGGTTAAACTCGAAGTTTGAGCTTGAAGGTTGAACTTGGAGTTTGAACTCGAAGTTTGAACTTGAAATTAGAACTTGAATGTTGAACTCGAAGTTGAACTTGTAGGTTGAACTTGAAGGTTGTACTTGATGGTCCAACTTGAAGTTTGAACTTGAAGTTGAACTTGGAGGTTGAACTAGAAGTTTGAACTCGAATTTTCAACTTGAAGGTTGAACTTGACGGTTGAACTTGACGTTTGAACTTGGAGTTCAATTTGAAGGTTGAACTTGAGCTTGAAGGTTGAACTTGGAGGTTGAACTTCAAGGTTGAACTTGAAGGTTGAACTCGAAGTCGAACTTGGAGTTTGAACTCGATGTTTGAACTTGAAGTTTGAACTTGAAGGTTGAACTCGAAGGTTCAACTTGAAGTTCGAATTTGGAGGTCGAACTTGAATGTTGAACTTGAAGTCAAACTTGTAGGTTGAACTTGAAGGTTGTTCTTGAAGGTTCAACTTGAAGTTTGAACTCAAAGTTTGAACTTGAAGTTGAACTTGGAGGTTGAACCTTCAAGGTAGAACTCGAAGGTTCAACTTGAAGTTCGAATTTGGAGGTCGAACTTGAATGTTGAACTTGCAGTAAAACTTGTAGGCTGAAATTGAAGGTCGTACTTGAAGGTTCAACTTGGAGTTCGAACTTAAAGTTTGAACTTGAAGTTGAACTTGAAGGTTGAACTTGAAGGTTGAACTTGAAGGATGAACTTGAATCTTGAACTTGAAAATTGAACTCGAAGGTTGAACTTGAAATTTGAACTTGAAGTTTGGAATTGAAGATTGAACTTGAAGTTAAACTTGAAGGTTGAACTTGAAGGTTGAACTTGAAGGTTGAACTTGAAGGTTCAACCTAAAGGTTCAACTTGAAGGTTCAACTTGAAGGTTCAACTTGAAGTTTGGACTTGAACGTTGAACTTGAAGGTTGAACTTGAAGGTTGAACTTGAAGTTTGATCTTGAAGGTTGAACTTGAAGGTTGAACTCGGAGTTTGAACTTGAAGTTTGAACTTGAAGTTTGAACTTGAATGTTGAACTTGAATGTTGAACTTGAAGTTGAACTTGAAGGTTGAACTCGAAGGTTTAACTTGAAGTTCGAACTTGGAGGTTGAACTTGAAGGTTGAACTTGAAGTTTGAAATTGAAGTTAAACTTGAAGGTTAAACTTGAAGTTTGAACTTGAAGGTTGAACTTGGAGTTTGAACGTGAAGTTATAACTTGAAATCAGATTTTGAATGTTGAACTTGAAGTTAAACTTGTAGGTTGAACTTGAAGGTTGTACTTGATGGTTCAACTTGAAGTTTGAACTTGAAGTTCAAACATGAAGTTTGAACTTGAAGTTGAACTTGAAGTTTGAACTTGGAGTTTGAACTTGAAGTTGAACTTGAAGGTTGAACTCGAAGTTTGAACTTGAAGTTTGAACTTGAAGGTCGAACTTGACGGTTGAACTTGAAGTTCAACTTGAAGGTTGAACTTGAACTTGATGGTTGAATTTGAAGGTTGAACTCGAAGTTGAACTAGGAGTTTGAACTCGAAGTTTGAACTTGAGGTTCGAACTTGAAGGTTGAACTTGAAGGTTGAACTTGAAGTTTGATCTTGAAGTTGAACTTGAAGGTTGAACTTGAAGGTTGAACTCGAAGGTTCAACTTGAAGTTCGAACTTGAAGGTCAAACTAGAATGTTGAACTTGAAGTCTAACTCATAGGTTGAACTTGAAGGTTGAACTTGAAGGTTGAACTTGCAGGTTCAACTCGGAGTTTGAACTTGAAGTTTGAATTTGAAGTTCGAATCGAAGTTTGAACTTGAAGTCTGAACTAGAAGTTGAACTTGAGGGTTGAACTTGAATCTTGAACTTGAAGTTTGAACTTGAAGGTTGAACTTGAAGTTTGAACTTGAAGTATGAAATTGAAGATTTCGAAGGTTGAACTTGAAGGTTGAACTTGGAGTTTGAACTTGAAGGTTAAATCTTGAACTTGAAGTTTGAACTCGAAGGTTGAACTTGAAGTTTGAACTAGAAGTTTGAAATTGAAGATTGAACTTGAAGTCAAACTTGAAGGTTGAACTTGAAGGTTCAACTTGAAGGTTCAACTTGAAGGTTCAACTTGAAGGTTCAACTTGAAGGTTCAACTTGAACTATGAACTTGAAGTTGAACTTGAAGGTTGAACTTGAAGGTTGAACTTGAAGGTTGAACTTGAAGTTTGAACTTGGAGGTTGAACTTGAAGGTTGAACTTGGAGTTTGAACTTGAAGGTTGAACTTGACAGTTGAACTTGAAGTTCAATTTGGAGGTTGAACTTGAGCTTGAAGGTTGAACTTGAAGGTTGAACTTGAAGGTTGAACTTGAAGGTTGAACTTGGAGTTTGAACGTGAAGTTATAACTTGAAATCAGATTTTGAATGGTGAACTTGAAGTTAAACTTGTAGGTTGAACTTGAAGGTTCAACTTGAAGGTTTAACTTGAAGGTTCAACTTGAAGGTTCAACTTGAAGGTTCAACTTGAACTATAAACTTGGAGGTTGTACTTGATGGTTAAACTTGAAGTTTGAACTCGAAGTTTGAACATGAAGTTTGAACTTGAAGTTTGAACTCGAAGTTCGAACATGAAGTTTGAACTTGAAGTTGAACTTGAAGTTTGAACTTGGAGTTTGAACTTGAAGTTGAACTTGAAGGTTGAACTCGAAGTTTGAACTTGAAGTTTGAACTTGAAGGTCGAACTCGACGGTTGAACTTGAAGTTCAACTTGAAGGTTGAACTTGAACTTGAAGGTTGAACTTGAAGGTTGAACTCGAAGTTGAACTAGGAGTTTGAAGTCGAAGTTTGAACTTGAAGTTTGAACTTGAAGGTTGAACTTGAAGGTTGAACTTGAAGTTTGATCTTGAAGTTGAACTTGAAGGTTGAACTTGAAGGTTGAACTCGAAGGTTCAACTTGAAGTTCGAACTTGTAGGTCAAACTAGAATGTTGAACTTGAAGTCTAACTCATAGGTTGAACTTGAAGGTTGAACTTGCAGGTTCAACTCGGAGTTTGAACTTGAAGTTTGAATTTGAAGTTTGAATTGAAGTTTGAACTTGAAGTCTGAACTTGAAGGTTGAACTTGAAGGTTGAACTTGAAGGTTGAACTTGAGGGTTGAACTTGAATCTTGAACTTGAAATTTGAACTTGAAGGTTGAACTTGAAGTTTGAACTTGAAGTATGAAATTGAAGATTTCGAAGGTTGAACTTGAAGGTTGAACTTGGAGTTTGAACTTGAAGGTTAAACTCGAAGTTTGAGCTTGAAGGTTGAACTTGGAGTTTGAACTCGAAGTTTGAACTTGAAATTAGAACTTGAATGTTGAACTCGAAGTTGAACTGGTAGGTTGAACTTGAAGGTTGTACTTGATGGTCCAACTTGAAGTTTGAACTTGAAGTTGAACTTGAAGGTTGAACTAGAAGTTTGAACTCGAATTTTCAACTTGAAGATTGAACTTGACGGTTGAACTTGACGTTTGAACTTGGAGTTCAATTTGAAGGTTGAACTTGAGCTTGAAGGTTGAACTTGGAGGTTGAACTTCAAGGTTGAACTTGAAGGTTGAACTCGAAGTCGAACTTGGAGTTTGAACTCGATGTTTGAACTTGAAGTTTGAACTTGAAGGTTGAACTCGATGGTTCAACTTGAAGTTCGAATTTGGAGGTCGAACTTGAATGTTGAACTTGAAGTAAAACTTGTAGGTTGAACTTGAAGGTTGTTCTTGAAGGTTCAACTTGAAGTTTGAACTCAAAGTTTGAACTTGAAGTTGAACTTGGAGGTTGAACCTTTAAGGTAGAACTCGAAGGTTCAACTTGAAGTTCGAATTTGAAGGTCGAACTTGAATGTTGAACTTGCAGTAAAACTTGTAGGCTGAACTTGAAGGTCGTACTTGAAGGTTCAACTTGGAGTTCGAACTCAAAGTTTGAACTTGAAGTTGAACTTGAAGGTTGAACTTGAAGGTTGAACTTGAAGGATGAACTTGAATCTTGAACTTGAAAATTGAACTTGAAGGTTGAACTTGAAATTTGAACTTGAAGTTTGGAATTGAAGATTGAACTTGAAGTTAAACTTGAAGGTTGAACTTGAAGGTTGAACTTGAAGGTCGAACTTGAAGGTTGAACTTGAAGGTTCAACCTAAAGGTTCAACTTGAAGGTTCAACTTGAAGGTTCAACTTGGAGTTTGGACTTGAACGTTGAACTTGAAGGTTGAACTTGAAGGTTGAACTTGAAGTTTGACCTTGAAGGTTGAACTTGAAGGTTGAACTTGGAGTTTGAACTTGAAGTTTGAACTTGGAGGTTGAACTTGAATGTTGAACTTGAATGTTGAACTTGAAGTTAACTTTGTAGGTTGAACTTGAAGTTTGAACTTGAAGTTGAACCTGTAGGTTGAACTTGAAGGTTGTACTAGAAGGTTGTACTTGAAGGTTCAACTTGATGTTTGAACTTGAAGTTTGAACTTGGAGTTTGAACTTGAAGGTTGAACTTGAATGTTGAACTTGAAGGTTGAACTTGAAGTCTGAACTTGGAGTTTGAACTTGAAGGTCGAACTTGAAGGTTGAACTTGAAGGTTGAACTTCAAGGTTGAACTTGAAGTTTGAATTTGAAGGTTCAACTTGAATTTTGAACTTGAAGGTTCAACTTGAAGTTTGAGCTCAAATGTTCAACTTGAAGTCTGAGTTCGAAGGTTGAACTTGAAGTTTGGACTTGAATGTTGAACTTGAAGTTAAACTTGAAGATTGAACTAGAAGGTTACATTCAATGGTTGAACTTGAAGTTTGAACTTGAAGGTTGGACTTGAAGTTTGAACTTGAAGTATGAACTTGAAGTTAAACTCGGAGGTTGAACTTGAAGGTTGAACTCAAAAGTTGAATTTGGAGTTTGAACTTGAAGGTTGAACTTGAAGGTTGAACTTGAAGTTTGAACTCGAAGGTTGAATTCGAAGGTTGAACTTGAAGGTACAACTTGAAGTTCAATTTTGAAGGTTGAACTTGGAGTTTGAGTTCGAAGGTTCAACTTGAAGGTTCTACTCGAAGTTTGAACTCGGAGGTTGGACTCGAAGGTTGAACATGAAGTTTGAGCTTGAAGGTCGAACTCGAAGGTTGATTTTGAAGTTTGAACTTGAAGTGATACTTGGAGGTTGAACTTGAAGGTTGTACTTGAAGGTTCTACTTGAATTTTGAACTTGAGGGTTCAACTTGAAGTTTGAGCTTGAAGGTTGAATTAGAAGTTTGAACTTGAAGGTTGAACTTTAAGGTTCAACTCGAAGTTTGAACTCGAAGGATGATCTCGAAGATTGAACTTGAAGTTTGAACTTGAAGTTTGAACTTGAAGTTTAAACTTGGAGTTTGTACTTGAAGTTTGAACTTGAAGTTAATCTTGAACGTCGAGTTTGAAGGTTGAACTTGAGGGTTGAACTCGAAGGTTGAACTTGGAGGTTGAACTTGATGTTTGACCCTGAAGGTTGAACTTGAAGGTTCAACTTGAAGGTTGAACTTGAAGGTTCAACTCGAAGTTTGAACTTGAAGGAAGATCTTGAAGATTGAACTTGTAGGTTGGAATTGAAGGTTGAACCTGCAGTTTCAACTCGAAGGTTGAACTTGAAGTTGAACTTGAAGTTGAACTTGGAGGTTGAACTTGAAGGTTGAACTCAAAGGTTGAATCTGAAGTATGAACTTGAAGGTTGAACTTCAAATTTGAACTTGAAGTTCGAACTTGAAGGTTGAACTTGAAGGTTAAACTTGAAGTTTGAATTTGAAGGTTGAACTTGTAGGTTGAACATGAAGTTTGAACTTGGAGGTTGAACTTGAAGTTCAATCCTGAAATCATACTTGAAGGTTCAACTTGGAGGTTGAACTTGAATGTTGAACTTGGAGTTGAACTTGAAGGTTGAACTTGAAGGTTGTACTTGAAGGTTTAACTTGGAGTTTGAACGTGAGGTTGAACTCGGAGGTTCAACTTGGAGTTCGAACTTGGAGTTTGAACTCGTAGGTTGAACTTAAAGGTTGAACTCGAAGGTTGAACTTGAGGGTTGAACTTGAAGTTTGAACTTGAAGGTTGAACTTGAAGGTTGAACTCGGAATTTGAACTTGAAGTTGAATTTGAAGCTTGAACTTGAAGGTTGTACTTGGAGGTTCAACTTGAAGTTTCAACTTGAAAGTTGAACTTGAAGTTTGAACTCGGAGGTTGAACTTGAAGGTTGAACTCGAAGATTCAATTCGAAAGTTGAATTTGAAGTTTGAACGTGAGGGTTGAACTTGAAGGTTCAACTTGAAGTTTGAACTTGAAGGTTGAACTCGAAGGTTGAACTTGAAGGTTCAACTTGAAGTTTGAACTTGAAGGTCAAACTCGAAAGTTGAACTTGAAGTTTGAAATTGAGGTTAGACTTGGAGGTTGAACTTGAAGGTTGTACTTGAAGGTTCAACTTGAATTCTGAACTTGAAGGTTCAACTTGAAGTTTGAGATTGAAGGTTGAACTTGAAGTTTGAACTTGAATGTTGAACTTGAAGTTAAACTTGAAGGTTGAACTTGAAGTTTACATTCGATGGTTTAACTTGAAGTTTGAACTTGAAGGTTGAACTTGAAGGTTGAACTTGTAGTTTTAACTTGAAGGTTGAACCTGAAGGTTGAACTTGAAGTTTGAACTCGAAGGTTGAATTTGGAGGTTGAACTTGAAGGTTCAACTTGAAGGTTCAACTTGAAGGTTGAACTTGAAGGTTGAACTTGAAGGTTGAACTTGAAGTTTCAACTTGAAGTGTGAACGTGAAGGTTGAACTTGATGGTTCGACTCAAAGTTTGGACTTGAAGGATGAACTTGAAGTTTGAACTTGAAGTTAAACTTGAAGGTTTTACAAGAAGGTTCGAATTGAAGATTGTACTTGTAGGTTGAACTTGAAGGTTGAACTTGAAGTTTGAACTCGACTGTTCAACTCGAAGGTTGAACTTGAAGGTTCAACTTGAAGTTTGAACTTGAAGGTTGAACTCGAAGGTTGACACTCTATCTCTCTATCCTATCATCTCACATGGATATCATTGAAGCAGACGAGTTCGCGATGCCCATATGAGACGACTTCCGAGCGATATAACGCACACAATTTGCACAACGAGAAACTTCGACTTCGACTATGTTTACACTGTTACTCTGCCGACAAGCATCTGACATGCATACAGTTGGAGAAGAAACGATGGTAGTGACCGTATGAGACGACTCTGAAGGGTATATCACGAGTGCAACAGGCAAATGGGGATACATCGACTTCATCGTCGTACTCACTATATCTCTCTATCCTATCATATCACATGGACACTATTGAAGCAGACAAGTTTGCATTGTCTATATAAGACGACTCCCAAGCGAAAATAACGCACACAGCTTGCAGAACAAGAAATCTCGACTTTGGCTATGTTTTCACTGTAACTCTGCCGTCTAGCATCTGACATGCATACAGTTGAAGCAGATACGATGGCAGTGACCGTATGAGACGACTCTGAAGGGAATACAACGAGTTGAATAGGCAAATGAAGTTACATCGACTTCATCGGTGTGCACCCTCTATCTCTCTATCCTATTATCTCATTTGGATACTATTGGAGCGAACTAGTTCGCAATGCCCAAATGAGACGACTTCTGAGCGGGTATAACGCAAACAACTTGAGAAAGAAGAAACTTCCACTACGACTATGTTCACACAGAAACTCTGCAGTCTAGCATCTGACATGCATACAGTTGAAGCAGATATGATCGCAGTGACCATATAAGATGACTTCGGAAGGTATATAGAGAGTACAATAGGCAGATGAAGATTCATAGACTTCATCGGAGTGCACACTCTATCTCTCTATCTCATCATCTCACATTGACACTATTGAAGCACATAAGTTCGCATTAAACTTGACGATTGAACTAGAAGGTTACATTCAATGGTTGAACTTGAAGTTTGAACTTGAAGGTTGGACTTGAAGTTTGAACTTGAAGTATGAACTTGAAGTTAAACTCGGAGGTTGAACTTGAAGGTTGAACTCAAAGGTTGAATTTGGAGTTTGAACTTGAAGGTTGAACTTGGAGGTTGAACTTGAAGGTTGAACTTGAAGTTTGAACTCGAAGGTTGAATTCGAAGGTTGAACTTGAAGGTTCAACTTGAAGTTTAATTTTGGAGGTTGAACTTGGAGTTTGAGCTTGAAGGTTCAACTTGAAGGTTCTACTCGAAGTTTGAACTCGAAGGTTGGACTCGAAGGTTGAACTTGAAGGTTCAACATGAAGTTTGAGCTTGAAGGTCGAACTCGAAGGTTGATTCCGAAGTTTGAACTTGTAGTGATACTTGAAGGTTGAACTTGAAGGTTGTACTTGAAGGTTCTACTTGAATTTTGAACTTGAAGGTTGAACTTGAAGTTTGAACTTGAAGGTTGAACTCGAAGTTTGAACTTGAAGTTTGGACTTGAAGGTTGAACTTGAATGTTGAACTTGAAGTTGAACTTGTAGGTTGAACTTGAAGGTTGTTCTTGAAGGTTCAACTTGATGTTTGAACTTGAAGTTTGAACTTGGAGTTTGAACTTGAAGGTTGAACTTGAATGTTGAACTTAAAGGTTGAACTTGAAGTTTGAACTTGGAGTTTGAACTTGAAGGTCGAACTTGAAGGTTGGACTTGAAGGTTGAACTTCAAGGTTGAACTTAAAATTTGAATTCGAAGGTTGAACTAGAAGTCAAACTTGAAGGTAGAACTTGGAGTTAAACTTGAAGGTTGAACTAGAAGGTTGAACTTGAAGGTTCGACTTGAAATAAGAACTTGAAGTTTGAACTTGAAGGTTGAACTCGAAGTTGAACTTGTAGGTTGAACTTGAAGGTTGAACTTGCAGGTTCAACTCGGAGTTTAAACTTGAAGTTTGAAATTGAAGTTTGAATTGAAGTTTGAACTTGAAGTTCGAACTTGAAGTTGAACTTGAAGGTTGAACTTGAAGGTTGAACTTGAATCTTGAACTTGAAGTTTGAACTCGAAGGTTGAACTTGAAGTTTGAACTAGAAGTTTGAAATTGAAGATTGAACTTGAAGTCAAACTTGAAGGTTGAACTTGAAGGTTCAACTTGAAGGTTTAACTTGAAGGTTCAACTTGAAGGTTCAACTTGAAGGTTCAACTTGAACTATAAACTTGAAGTTGAACTTGAAGGTTGAACTTGAAGGTTGAACTTGAAGGTTGAACTTGAAGGTTGAACTTGAAGTTTGAACTTGAAGGTTGAACTTGAAGGTTGAACTTGGAGTTTGAACTTGAAGGTTGAACTTGACAGTTGAACTTGAAGTTCAATTTGGAGGTTGAACTTGAGCTTGAAGGTTGAACTTGAAGGTTGAACTTGAAGGTTGAACTTGAAGTTGAACTTGGAGTTTGAACTCGAAGTTTGAAGTTAGAGGTTAAACTTGAAGGTTGAACTTGAAGGTTGAACTTGAAGTTTGATCTTGAAGTTGAACTTGAAGGTTGAACTCGAAGGTTTAACTTGAAGTTCGAACTTGGAGGTTGAACTTGAAGGTTGAACTTGAAGTTTGAAATTGAAGTTGAACTCGGAGGTTAAACTTGAAGTTTGAACTTGAAGGTTGAACTTGGAGTTTGAACGTGAAGTTATAACTTGAAATCAGATTTTGAATGGTGAACTTGAAGTTAAACTTGTAGGTTGAACTTGAAGGTTGTACTTGATGGTTCAACTTGAAGTTTGAACTTGAAGTTCGAACATGAAGTTTGAACTTGAAGTTGAACTTGAAGTTTGAACTTGGAGTTTGAACTTGAAGGTTGAACTCGAAGTTTGAACTTGAAGTTTGAACTTGAAGGTCGAACTTGACGGTTGAACTTGAAGTTCAACTTGAAGGTTGAACTTGAACTTGAAGGTTGAACTTGAAGGTTGAACTCGAAATTGAACTAGGAGTTTGAACTCGAAGTTTGAACTTGAAGTTTGAACTTGAAGGTTGAACTTGAAGTTTGATCTTGAAGTTGAACTTGAAGGTTGAACTTGAAGGTTGAACTCGAAGGTTCAACTTGAAGTTCGAACTCGTAGGTCAAACTAGAATGTTGAACTTGAAGTCTAACTCATAGGTTGAACTTGAAGGTTGAACTTGCAGGTTCAACTCGGAGTTTGAACTTGAAGTTTGAATTTGAAGTTTGAATTGAAGTTTGAACTTGAAGTCTGAACTAGAAGTTGAACTTGAAGGTTGAACTTGAAGGTTGAACTTGAGGGTTGAACTTGAATCTTGAACTTGAAGTTTGAACTTGAAGGTTGAACTTGAAGTTTGAACTTGAAGTATGAAATTGAAGATTTTGAAGGTTGAACTTGAAGGTTGAACTTGGAGTTAGAACTTGAAGGTTAAACTCGAAGTTTGAGCTTGAAGGTTGAACTTGGAGTTTGAACTCGAAGTTTGAACTTGAAATTAGAACTTGAATGTTGAACTTGAAGTTGAACTTGTAGGTTGAACTTGAAGGTTGTTCTTGATGGTCCAACTTGAAGTTTGAACTTGAAGTTGAACTTGAAGGTTGAACTAGAAGGTTGAACTCGAATTTTTAACTTGAAGGTTGAACTTGACGGTTGAACTTGACGTTTGAACTTGGAGTTCAATTTGAAGGTTGAACTTGAGCTTGGAGGTTGAACTTGGAGGTTGAACTTTGAGGTTGAACTTGAAGGTTGAACTCGAAGTCGAACTTGGAGTTTGAACTCGATGTTTGAACTTGAAGTTTGAACTTGAAGGTTGAACTCGAAGGTTCAACTTGAAGTTCGAATTTGGAGGTCAAACTTGAATGTTGAACTTGTAGGTTGAACTTGAAGGTTGTTCTTGAAGGTTCAACTCGAAGTTTGAACTCAAAGTTTGAACTTGAAGTTGAACTTGGAGGTTGAACCTTTGAGGTAGAACTCGAAGGTTCAACGTGAAGTTCGAATTTGAAGGTCGAACTTGAATGTTGAACTTGCAGTAAAACTTGTAGGCTGAACTTGAAGGTCGTACTTGAAGGTTCAACTTGAAGTTTGAACTTGAAGTTTGAACTTGAAGTTGAACTTGAAGGTTGAACTTGAAGGTTGAACTTGAAGGATGAACTTGAATCTTGAACTTGAAAATTGAACTTGAAGGTTGAACTTGAAATTTGAACTTGAAGTTTGGAATTGAAGATTGAACTTGAAGTTAAACTTGAAGGTTGAACTTGAAGGTTGAACTTGAGGGTTCAACCTGAAGGTTCAACTTGAAGGTTCAACTTGAAGGTTCAACTTGAAGTTTGGACTTGAACGTTGAACTTGAAGGTTGAACTTGAAGGTTGAACTTGAAGTTTGACCTTGAAGGTTGAACTTGAAGGTTGAACTCGGAGTTTGAACTTGAAGTTTGAACTTGAAGGTTGAACTTGAATGTTGAACTTGAATGTTGAACTTGAAGTTAACTTTGTAGGTTGAACTTGAAGTTTGAACTTGAAGTTGAACTTGAAGGTTGAAATTAAAGTTTGATCTTGAACTTGAACTGGAAGGTTGAACTTGAAGGTTGAACTCGAAGGTTCAACTTGAAGTTCGAATTCGAAGGTCAAATTTGAATGTTGAACTTGAAGTAAAACTTGTAGGTTGAACTTGAAGGTTGTACTTGAAGGTTCAACTTGAAGTTTGAACTTGAAGTTTGAACTTGAAGTTGAACTTGGAGGTTGAACTTGAAGGTTGAACTTGAAGGTTGAACTTGAAGTTTGAATTCGAAGGTTGAACTTGAACTTAAAGGTTGAACTTGAAGTTTGAACTTGGAGGTTGAACTTGAAAATTGAACTTGAAGGTTGAACTTGAAGTTAAACTTGAAGGTTGAACTTGATGTTGAACTTGTAGGTTGAACTTGAAGTTTGAACTTGAAGGTTCAACTCGAAGTTTGAACTTGAAGTTTGAATTAGAGTTTGAACTTGGAGTTTGAACTTGAAGTTGAACTTGAAGGTTGAACTCGAAAGTAGAAATTGAATCTTGAACTTGAAGTTTGAACTTGGAGGTTGAACTTGAAGTATGAACTTGAAGGTTTAATTCGGAGAATGAACTTGAAGGTTGAACTTTGAGTTTGACATGAAGTTGAATTCGGAGGTTGAACTTGAAGGTTGAACTGCAAAGATGAACTTTAAGTTCGAACTTGAAGTTTGAAATTGAAGTTGAACTTCAAGGTTAATTTTGTAGTTTGAACTTGAAGGTTGAACTTGAAGTAAGAACTCGAAGTTGAACTCAGAGATTCAACTTGAAGGTTGAACTTGGAGTTAAACTTTAAGGTTGAACTTGAAGTTTGTTCTTGAAGTTTGAACTTGTAATTCAAGCTTGAAGTTAAACTTGAAGGTTGAACTCGGAGTTTGAACTTGAAGTTTGAGTTTGAAGGTTGAACTTGAATGTTGAACTTGAAGTTGAACCTGTAGGTTGAACTTGAAGGTTGTACTAGAAGGTTGAACTTGAAGGTTGAACTTGAATGAACTTGAATGTTGAACTTGAATGTTGAACTTGAAGTTTGAACTTGAAGTTTGAACTTGAAGGTCGAACTTGAAGGTTGAACTTGAAGGTTGAACTTCAAGGTTGAACTTGAAGTTTGAATTTGAAGGTTCAACTTGAATTTTGAACTTGAAGGTTCAACTTGAAGTTTGAGCTCAAATGTTCAACTTGAAGTCTGAGTTCGAAGGTTGAACTTGAAGTTTGGACTTGAATGTTGAACTTGAAGTTAAACTTGAAGATTGAACTAGAAGGTTACATTCAATGGTTGAACTTGAAGTTTTAACTTGAAGGTTGGACTTGAAGTTTGAACTTGAAGTATGAACTTGAAGTTAAACTCGGAGGTTGAACTTGAAGGTTGAACTCAAAAGTTGAATTTGGAGTTCGAACTTGAAGGTTCAACTCGAAGTTTAATTTTGAAGGTTGAACTTGGAGTTTGAGCTTGAAGGTTCAACTTGAAGGTTCTACTCGAAGTTTGAACTCGAAGGTTGGACTCGAAGGTTGAACTTGAAGGTTCAACATGAAGTTTGAGCTTGAAGGTCGAACTCGAAGATTGATTTTGAAGTTTGAACTTGAAGTGATACTTGAAGGTTGAACTTGAAGGTTGTACTTGAAGGTTCTACTTGAATTTTGAACTTGAGGGTTCAACTTGAAGTTTGAGCTTGAAGGTTGAATTAGAAGTTTGAACTTGAAGGTTGAACTTTGAGGTTCAACTCGAAGTTTGAACTTGAAGGATGATCTCGAAGATTGAACTTGAAGTTTGAACTTGAAGTTTGAACTTGAAGTTCAAACTTGGAGTTTGTACTTGGAGTTTGAACTTGAAGTTAATCTTGAAGGTCGAGTTTGAAGGTTGAACTTGAAGGTTGAACTCGAAGGTTGAACTTGGAGGTTGAACTTGATGTTTGACCCTGAAGGTTGAACTTGAAGGTTCAATTTGAAGGTTGAACTTAAAGGTTCAACTCGAAGTTTGAACTTGAAGGAAGATCTTGAAGATTGAACTTGCAGGTTGAAATTGAAGGTTGAACCTGCAGTTTCAACTTGAAGGTTGAACTTGAAGTTGAACTTGGAGGTTGAACTTGAAGGTTGAACTCAAAGGTTGAATCTGTAGTATGAACTTGAAGGTTGAACTTTGAATTCGAACTTGAAGTTCGAACTTGAAGGTTGAACTTGAAGGTTGAACTTGAAGTTTGAATTTGAAGGTTGAACTTGTAGGTTGAACATGAAGTTTGAACTTGGAGGTTGAACTTGAAGTTTAATCCTGAGATTTTACTTGAAGGTTCAACTTGGAAGTTGAACTTGAATGTTGAACTTGAAGTTTGAACTTGAAGTTGAACTTGAAGGTTGAACTTGAAGGTTGTACTTGGAGTTTGAACTCGAAGGTTGAACTTGAAGGTTGAACTTGAAGATTCAATTCGAAAGTTGAATTTGAAGTTTGAACGTGAGGGTTGAACTTGAAGGTTCAACTTGAAGTTTGAACTTGAAGGTTGAACTCGAAGGTTGAACTTGAAGGTTCAACTTGAAGTTTGAACTTGAAGGTCGAACTCGAAAGTTGAACTTGAAGTTTGAAATTGAAGTTAGACTTGGAGGTTGAACTTGAAGGTTGTACTTGAAGGTTCAACTTGAATTCTGAACTTGAAGGTTCAACTTGAAGTTTGAGATTGAAGGTTGAACTTGAAGTTTGAACTTGAATGTTGAACTTGAAGTTAAACTTGAAGGTTGAACTTGAAGTTCACATTCGATGGTTGAACTTGGAGTTTGAACTTGAAGGTTGAACTTGAAGGTTGAACTTGAAGGTTGAACTTGGAGTTTTAACTTGGAGGTTGAACCTGAAGGTTGAACTCAAAGTTTGAACTCGAAGGTTGAATTTGGAGGTTGAACTTGAAGGTTCAACTTGAAGGTTGAACTTGAAGGTTGAACTTGAAGTTTCAACTCAAAGTGTGAACGTGAAGGTTGAACTTGATGGTTCGACTCAAAGTTTGGACTTGAAGGATGAACTTGAAGTTTGAACTTGAAGTTAAACTTGGAGGTTTTACAAGAAGGTTCGAATTGAAGATTGTACTTGTAGGTTGAACTTGAAGGTTGATTTTGAAGTTTGAACTTGACTGTTTAACTCGGAGGTTGAACTTGAAGGTTTAACTTGAAGTTTGAACTTGAAAGTTGAACTCGAAGTTTGACACTCTATCTCTCTATCCTATCATCTCACATGAATATCATTGAAGCAGACGAGTTCGCGATGCCCATATGAGACGACTTCCGAGCGATATAACGCACACAATTTGCACAACGAGAAACTTTGACTTCGACTATGTTTACACTCTAACTCTGCCGACAAGCATCTGACATGCATACAGTTGAAGAAGAAACGATGGTAGTGACCGTATGAGACGACTCTGAAGGGTATATCACGAGTGCAACAGGCAAATGGGGATACATCGACTTCATCGTCGTACTCACTATATCTCTCTATCCTATCATATCACATGGACACTATTGAAGCAGACAAGTTTGCATTGACCATATAAGACGACTCCCAAGCGAAAATAACGCACACAGCTTGCAGAACCAGAAATCTCGACTTTGGCTATGTTTTCACTGTAACTCTGCCGTCAAGCATCTGACATGCATACAGTTGAAGCAGATACGATGGCAGTGACCGTATGAGACGACTCTGAAGGGTATACGAGTTAAATAGGCAAATGAAGTTACATCGACTTCATCGGTGTGCACCCTCTATCTCTCTATCCTATTATCTCATTTGGATACTATTGGAGCGAACTAGTTCGCAATGCCCAAATGAGACGACTTCTGAGCGGGTATAACGCAAACAACTTGCAAAAGAAGAAACTTCCACTACGACTATGTTCACACAGAAACTCTGCAGTCTAGCATCTGACATGCATACAGTTGAAGCAGATATGATCGCAGTGACCATATAAGACGACTTTGGAGGGTATATAAAAAGTACAATAGGCAGATGAAGATACATCGACTTCATCGGAGTGCACACTCTGGCTCCCTATCCTATCATCTCACATGGATACTATCGATGCAGACGAGTTGGCAATGCCCATATGAGACGACTTCTGAGCGGTTATAACGCACACAACTTGCAGAACAAAAAGTTTCGACTTCGAATATGTTTTCCACTGTAACTCTGCAGTCTTGTATATGACATGCATACAGTTGATGCAAGAATGATTGCAGTGACCGTATAAGATGAGTTCGAAGGGATTATAACGGGTACAATAGGGTAATGAAGATACATCGTTTTTATCGTTGTGCGCACTATATCTCTCTATCCTATTGCAACCTAACTAATCGTGCTAAGCACAAGGTCACTAGACCACTATTGTTGAATAACAAGTGGGCATCCGCACCAGCTACAGCCGAAGAAGGGGAGGTTCGTGGTAGGGAAAGTTGAAAAAAAATAACTAGAAAATATGTTGTTGAATGGGCGCCAGGCGAATTTACCCCGTGCAAATACCCTTCGTTGATCAAACTCAATCTTTCAAATTCACCAAATCAAGATTGAGGCTAAGTTATCACAAAGGTCGAATATATCAAATAAAATACGGGTCACCCTCGAATGTGTTTATTGACTACAGATTTTCAATTCATATAAAAAAAGCCTGTCAATGATGAGACAGTTCAGAGCCACAGAACCAACTTTTACCAAAAAAAAAAATATAAATCCGAACACCAATGCACAAAACCCAAAACCAACTAAGCAGTGACCGATAATAGCAACAACAGCCTTGAAGTCACCTAAACATGCAGCAAGTACAAGGTAAGGGCAGCGTAGAAATTAAAGGGCCGCAGTCAAGTATATTATAGTGTGTCACGGAAGGGCAAAACGCAGCGCATGAGCTCAGGCACAGGTTTGGGGTAGATATGTCCTCCGACTTAACGATACCGCGCGCACAATAATTTCCACTTACAAGTCTACCCAGGGAGTATCAATAAATAGAGACAAGAAACAAGCTTGGTTAAACTCAGGGTATAAAACATTAAATTATACACCAACTAGAGGACTTAGTAGGTAGCTTAGCAAATTTAGCGGATTTAGCAAATTTTAGCACATTTAGCAAATTTAGCGGATTTAGCAAATTTTAGCACATTTAGCAAATTTAGCAAATTTAGCAAATTTAGCAAATTTAGCAAATTTAGCAAATTTAGCAAATTTAGCAAATTTAGCAAATGTAGCAAATGTAGCAAATTTAGCAAACTCAGCAACTTTAGCGAACCTAGCAGACCTTGCAAGTTGGCCAATCTAGCCAAATTTATCAAAATTAGCCAATCTAGAAAATCTTTCAAATCCAGCAAATCTGGGATCCCTAGCACATCCAGCAACTTCAGCTAACAAATATGGCCAATTTAGCAACTTCAGCAAATCTAAAAAATTTAGCAAATTTAACAAAGTTGGTCAATTTAGCAAATACAGCAAACTTGGCAAATTTAGCACTTCTAGCAAGTCAGCGAATGTGGCAGATCTTCTAATTCCCATTATACTAGAGTTCAAGCATATATAGCAAATCGAACAATTTTAGCAGGTTCAGCAAATTTCAGCAAATACAGCAATCTTCACAAAATGTTCAAATATATGGCTGCTACGAAGTTAGTATAGCAAATAAGACTAATTTAGCAAGTTTAGCACATTTAGCAAATGCAGCAACCTTAGCAAAATGACCATATAAATGGCTGCTTCGAAGTCAATATAGCCAATAGAGCTAATTTAGCGAGTTTAGCACCTTTAGCAAATTTAGCAAATTTAGCAAATGTGGGTAAAGCAAAGCATTGTGAAATAATTAAGGGTCATTAAAACTTTGCGTGTCCTCAGTGGTGCAGCTCTTCAATGGTGTCACCCTGTATAAGTGAAGAGGTGGGCCTCACGGTCCCAGTGAACTCTCTTAGGCGCTGTTGGATTGGTGATAGTACCCTTGTTCCAATAGAAACGCCCTGTACAATGCCATGTATGATGTTGAAGGTTGGTTTGGTATCCAAAATAAGGACCCTAGGAATGAATGATCCAATTACTATATCTACCCAGAAATAGATACCCCAATAGACTCAAATTTAGTCCTAATTACCATGGACTAATGGAATTGATAAAAAAAACACAAAATTTGATTAATGCTTCTCCAAACTATAGGAATCAAACAAGCAACTGGTTTACATAACCCAGTGATATTCTTCTTTTTGAACTTTTATTCTCCATTTCAAAACAAACCTACTATAAGGATAAGAATTGAATGAATGAAATAGCCAGTGATATTCACTGTATAATATTAGAAAAATAGGAACAACTAGCCCAGCTACGTTAGAAAAATAACAAGCTGTTACTCACAGACTGTCCTGTGATTTTTCCCAAGTCATAAAAAAAAGAATCAACAATTCTCCATGAAATCTTTAGGAAAATCAACTTACCCTGGCCAAGAGGTTTGTTTCATCCTTTTGTTATTTATGTCAATAACGTCGATAGTGCATAAACGGGTGGATCAACATCTGGTAAGTGATAATAGGCCTTATTGCATCTGTCCTTGAGGAAATGACGATACCATGAATTCTATCGACAAGAAAAAAAAATGCTTCGTTAGATTCTGGAAACACGGGATCACCACAAAGGTAGCACAACACAAAAAAAAGATGCAAAAGGTAGTCCACATACCTAAATATACAACTGGTATCCTGAGGGAGCAGCTCGGATAACTTCACGTGAGAGAGTTTGGCAAAACTTCAGATCCTCGTAACGAGTCCAATTTGGGTCAGCATTCCAAAATATCCACAAAATATCAACCAACTGACACCGACATCGGTAAATATAGTCAACAAAAATAATCCCCTTGCAGGATGATACCAATAATCAAAATTTTGTGACTAACGTTTCGCCATTACTCTAACTCTCAACCACTAGAAGTCAAAATGAATGAATACCCCCAGAACACCACTGGTGTCGCCTCGAGCAACCACTTGTCAAAAGAAGCCCACAGAACAATGAACTATGGTGACGTCACTCCATCTTGGTGCAATAGATGTCGACACTAAAGAAGGTAACCTATCCGCCTAAAATTCCCTTCAGGATGAAAGACTCGATGAACAGCACTCTGGTACTCTCCATACAGCAAACCGGGTGAGTATACGTAGCTATATCCGCTAAAATATAATTTTACAATCCAGGAATTCATATTTCCAGATATGGCAACCCTGCACTAGAGATTGGCACTTACTAATGGATCGATACGAATGATCAGCGCCCAGCTCTTTCACGTCTGTCATAAATCAGACTTCATCACTTGACGCCCATGACAATAATGTCATGTATATCATGATGTCAAGTCAAATGATGTAACAAACAGCAGCTCGCTGTGTAAACAAAGAAAAATAAATCGTATCCAAATATTCTTCGATTATACCAGCCTGATACGATTAGAAGCGAATAAACATTGGATTCAACCAATTATCTGGTAAGTCTGAAAGTCAACTTGTACATCTTACAAGTCTCCATACAATCTCGCCTATAGTCTGCTACCATACTCAATTGCTCAATACCTAAGTAAATAATTATGTTTATATGTTTTCAGGGTTCATAGCGGCGCTAACTACACCGAAACCGATGAATAAAGAATCGATGAGTGTGTTGAAATGCTACGAAAGCCAGGTGAGCCATTATTTGGAAGCAGTGCCGAAAAACCTGTTAGACACACAGATCTACTTCAGGAATACCTATCACACGAAAGACGGATAGAAGAATACCTTTTTTTGCGTTCATTGTGCTGTGAGAATAACAATAAATAAATTTAGGTACAGGGTGATCGAAAGGCGAGTTTTATTTATTCTATTTTTCTTGGTTGTGTAACGAAATGAGTTAACGTGGAAATTGAACGTTACACTATCATCTCACATGACCATTTTTGAAGCAGACAAGTTCGCATCGAACATTAAGGACGACTTCCAAGCAGGAATAACGCACACAGCATGCAGAACAAGAAACTTCGACTTCGACTATGTTTACAATGAAACTCTGCCGTCAAGCATCTGATATTCACACAGTTGGAGCAGAAACGAATGCAGTGACCGCATGAAATGACTTTGAAGGGTATATAACGTGAACAATAGGCAAATGAAGACACATCAACTTCATCGTTGTGCACACTATATCTCGCTATCCCATCAACTCACAAGGAAACTATTGAAGCAAACGATTTCGCACTGCTCATATGAGACGACTCTTGAGCGGGTATAACGCACACAACTTGCAGAAGGAGGAACTTCGACTACGACTATGTTTGCACAGGAACTCTGCAGTCTTGCATTTGACATGCATACAGTTGGAGCAGATATGATCGCAGTGACCATATAAGATGACTTCGGAAGGTATATAGAGAGTACAATAGGCAGATGAAGATTCATAGACTTCATCGGAGTGCACACTCTATCTCTCTATCTCATCATCTTACATTGACACTATTGAAGCACATAAGTTCGCATTGACCATATGAGACGACTCGCAAGCTGGTATAACGCACACAGCTCGCAGAACAAGAAATCTCGACTTTGGCCATGTTATTACTGTAACTCTGCAGTCTAGCATCTGAAATACAAACAGTTGAGCAGATACGATGGCAGTGACCGTATGGGATGACTTAAAAGGATACATAACGAGTACAATAGGCAAATAAAATACATCGACTTCATCGTCGTACACACTATATATCTCTATCCTATCATCGCACATGGACACTATTGGAGCAGACAAGTTCGCAACGACTATATGAAACGACTTCCAAGCGGGTACAACGCACACAGCTTGCAGAACAAGAAAACCCGACTTTGACTATGTTTACACTGTAACTTTGCAGTCTAGCATCTGATATGCATGAGGTCGAAGCAGATACGATGGCAGTGACCGTATGAGACGACTTTAAAAAGTATATTACGAGAACAACAGGCAAATGGAGATACATCGACATCATCGTCGTAAACACTATATCTCTCTATTCTATCATCTCACATGGACACTATTGAAGCATACAAGTTCGCATTGAACATATTAGATGACTTCTAAGCAGGTATAACGCACACAGTTTGCAGAACAAGAAACTTCGACTTTGACTATGTTTACACTGTAACTCTGCAGTCTACCATCTGACATGCATACAGTTGGGAACGAACGATGGCAGTTACCGTATAAGATTACTTTGAAGGGTATATAACGAGTACAATGGGCAAATGGGGATACATCGACTTCAACATTGTGCACACTATATCTCTCAATCTTTTCATTTCACATGGACACTATCGAAGCAGACAAGTTCGCAATGACCATACAAGACGACTTCCAGGCAGGTTTCACGCACACAGCTTGCAGAACAAGAAACTTCGACGTCAACTATGTTAAAAATATCTCTCTGCACTCTAGTATCTGACATGCTAACAGTTGAGGAGATATGTTCGTAGTGATCATATGAGACGACTTTGAAGGGTATATAGCAGATACAATAGGCAGATGAAGATACATCAATTTCATCAGTGTGCACACTCTATCTCTCTATCCTATCGTCTCACATGGATACTATTGAAGCAGACTAGTTTGCGATGACCATATGAGACAACTTCCAAGCAATATAACGCACACAACTTGCACAACGAGAAATTTCGACTTCGACTATGTTTTCACTGTAACTCTGCCGTCAAGCATCTGACATGCATACAATTGGGGCAGATACGATGACAGTGACCGTATAGGACGATTCTGAAGAGTATCTAACGAGTTCAATAGGCAATTCAAGTTACATCGACTTCATCGGTGTGCATACTCTATCTCCCTATCCTATCATCTCACATGGATACTATTGAAGCAAAATAATTCGCAATGCTCATATAAGACGTCTTCTGAGCAGGAATAACGAACACAACTTGCAGAACGAGAAACTTCGACTACGACTATGTTTACACAGAAATTCTGCAGTCTAGCATCTGACATGCATACAGTTGAGGCAGAAATGATCGCAGTCATCATATAAGACGAGGGTATATAGGGAGTACAATGGGCAGATGAAGATACATCGACTTCATCGAAGTCCACACTCTATTTCTCTATCCTATCATCTCACATGGATACTATTGAGGGAGACGAGTTCGTAATGCTCATATGAGACGACTTCTGAGCGAATATAACGCACACAACTTGCAGAACAAGAAACTTCGACTTCAACTATGTTTTTAACAGTAACTCTGCAGTCTAGCATCTGACATGCATACAGTTGATTCAGGAACGATTGCAGGGACCGTATAAGATGACTTCGGAGGTATTATAACAGGTACAATAAGCAAATGAGGATACATCGACTTCATCGTTGTGCACACTATTCCTCTCTATCCTATCATCCTTCATGGACACTATTGAAGCGGACAAGTTCGCAATGACCATATTGAACGACTTCTAAGCAGGTGTAACGCATACAGCTTGCAGAAAAAGAACCTCGACTCCGTTTACACTGTAACTCTGCAGTATAACATCTGACATGCATACAGTTGGAGCAGATATGACTGCAGTGACCATATGAGACGACTTTTGATGGTATGAAGCGAGTAAAACAGGCAAATATGGATATATCGACTTCATCGTTGTGCACACTATATCTTACCACACTATCGAAGCAGACAAGTTCGCATTGACCATATGAGACGAATTCCAAGCGGGAATAACGCACACAGCTTGAAGAACAAGAGACTCCGACTCTGCCTATGTTTACACTGTATTTCTGCAGTCCAGCATCTGACACGCATACAGTTGAAGCAGATACGATAGGAGTGACCGTATGAGACGACTTTGAAGGGTATATAACGAGTAAAATAGGCACATAGGGATACATCGACTTCATCGTCGTACACACTCTATATCTCTATCCTATCTCTCACATGGACACTATCGAAGCAGACAAGTTCGCATTGACCATACAAGGCGATTTTCAGGCAGGTATAACGCACACAGCTTGCAGTACAAGGAACTTCGACGTCGACTATGTTCACACTGTCATTCTGCAGTCTAGCATCTGACATGCATACAATTGAAGCAGATATTATCGTAGTGATCATATAAGACGACTTTGATGGGTATATAGCAAGTAAAATGGCAGATGGAGATAAATCGAATTCATCGGTGTGCACACTCTATCTCTCTCTCCTATCATCTCACATGGATATCATTGAAGCAGACGAGTTCGCGATGCTCATATGAGATGACTTATGAGCGATATAACGCACACAACTTGCACAACGAGAAACTTCGACTCCGACTATGTTTACACTGTAACTCTGCCGTCAAGCTTCTGACATGCATACAGTTGGAGAAGAAACGATGGCAGTGACCGTGTGAGACGACTCTGAAGGGTATATTACGAGTGCAACAGGCAAATGAAGTTAAATCGACTTCATCGGTGTGCACCCTCTATCACTCTATCCTATCATCTCATTTGGATACTATTGGAGCGAACTAGTACGCAATGCCCAAATGAGACAACTTCTGAGCGGGTATAACGCACACAACTTGCAGAAGAAGAAACTTCGACTACAAATATGTTCACACAGAAACTCTGCAGTCTTGCATCTGACATGCATACAGTTGAAGCAGATATGATCGCAGTGACCATATAAGACGACTTTGGGGATTATATAGAAAGTACAATAGGCAGATGAAGATACATCGACTTCATCGGAGTGCACCCTCTGGCTCCCTATCCCATCATGTCACATGGATACTATCGATGCAGACGAGTTCGCAATGCCCATATGAGACGACTTCTGAGCGGGTATAACGCACACAACTTGCAGAACAAAAAATTTCGACTCCGACTATGTTTTTCACTGTAACTTTGCAGTCTTGTATCTGACATGCATACAGTTGATGCAGTGAAGATTGCAGTGACCGAATAAAATGAAATTGAATGAATTATAACAGGTACCATAGGCAAATGAAGATACATCGACTTTATCGTTGTGCACACTATATCTCTTTATCCTATCATCTCAAATGGACACTTCTGAAACAGACAAGTTCGCATTGACCATATAAGACGACTTCCAAGCAAATATAACGCATACAGTTTGCAGAACAAGAAACTTCGACTTCGACTATGTTCACACTGTTACTCTGCAGTCTGAAATCTGACATGCATACAGTTGAAGCAGATACGATTGCAGTGACCATATAAAATGACTTTGAAGGGTTTATAACGAGACAATGGGCAAATGAAGATACATCAACTTCATCGTTGTTCACACTATATCTCTCTATCCCATCAACTCACAAGGAAACTATTGAAGCGAACGAGTTCGCACTGCCCATATGAGACGACTTCTGAGCAAGTATAACGCACACAGCTTGCAGAAGGAAAAACTTCGACTACGACTATGTTTACACAGAAACTCTGCAGTTTTGCATCTGACATGCATACAGTTGAAGCAGATAAGATCGCAGTGACCATATAAGACGACTTTGGTGGGTATACAGAGTGGGCCTTTGAAAACGAAACAGAGGCTTTGTAGGTCGCCAAAACCGGATTATCAAAAGAAACTGGAACACGTCAACTACATTTTCGAGGGGGGCATCGTCCTACAATATTTTCAGCCCTGCGGCGTTGCCGCTGCTAACGAAAAGAAGCAACAACTTTGTTATTTCCAATGGAACACCTTGTATTTTATTGCATTTTTAGATTCTCCCCGAAGAGCTGATTTCATCAATGCATCACACTTGGGGTCTAGCTGTAATTGTTTCGGGGATATAAGGTGTTCAAAATCGAGATTTTTCAACGATAACATTTTTTTGTATCGAAACTATACATTATTGGTCAAAACGACTCTCATGTCCCTATCCCAACTTGTGATTCACTATCTACTAACATTTAATTGGAACAGATACAGGGTGATCAAAATTCTGAATCTTGAACCACCCTGTATTTGTCAGTAGATAGTAAATCACAAGTTGAGATAGGGACATGAGAGCCGTTTTGACCAATAATGAATAGTTTCGACACCTTATATCCCCGAAACCATTACAGCTAGACCCCAAATGTGATGCATTGATGAAATCAGCTCTTATGCTTCGACTTCATCGGAGTGCACACTCTATTTCTCTATCCTATCATCTCACATGGATACTATTGAAGAAGACGACTTCGCAATGCCCATATGAGACAGACTTCTGAGCAGATATAACGCACACAACTTGCAGAACAAGAAACTCCGACTTCGACTATGTTTTCAACAGTAACTCTGCAGTCTAGCATCTGACATGCATACAGTTGATTTAGGAACGATTGCAGGGACCGTATAAGACGACTTCGGAGGTATAATAACGGGTACAATAGGCAAATGAGGATACAACAACTTCATCGTTGTGCACACTATTCCTCTCTATCCTATCATCCTTCATGGACACTATCGGAGCAGACAAGTTCGCAATGACCATATTGAATGACTTCTGAGCAGGTATAACGCACACAGCTTGCAGAAAAAGAACCTCGACTCCGACTATGTTTACACTGTAACTCTGCATTATAACATCTGACATGCATACAGTTGGAGAAGATATGACTGCAGTGACCATATGAGACGACTTTTGAGGGTATGAAGCACGAATTCCAAGCAAGAATTACGCACACAGCTTGAAGAACAAGAGACTCCGTCTCTGACTATGTTTACACTGTAACTCTGCAGTCCAGCATCTGACATGCATACAGTTGAGGCAGATACGATAGGAGTGACCGTATGAGACGACTCTGAAGGACGAGTGAAATAGGCACATGGAGATACATCGACTCCATCGTCGTACACACTATATATCTATCTCTATCCTATCACCTCACATGAACATTATTGAAGCAGACAAGTTCGCATTGACCATATAAGACGACTCCCAAGCGGGAATAAAGCACACAGCTTGCAGAACAAGGAATCTTGACTTTGGCTATGTTAACACTGTAACTTTGCAGTATAGCATCTGACATGCATACAGTTGAGCAGATATGATGGCAGTGACCGTATGAGACGATTCTGAAGGGTATTACGAGTGCAACAGGCAAATGGGGATACAACGACTCCATCGTCGTACTCACTATATCTCCCTATCCTATCATATCACATGGACACTATCGAAGCAGACAAGTTTGCATTGACCATATGAGACGACTCCCAAGCGGAAATAACGCACACAGCATGCAGAACAAGAAATCTCGACTTTGGCTATGTATCACTGTACCTCTGCCGTCCAGCATCTGACATTCATACAGTTGAAGCAGATTCGATGACAGTGACCGTATGAGACGACTCTGAAGGGTATATAACGAGTTAAATAGGCAAATGAAGTGACATCGATTTCATCGGTGTGCAACCTCTATCTCTCTTTCCTATTATCTCACTTGGATACTATTGAAGCGAACTAGTTCGCAATGCCCATATGAGACGACTTCTGAGCGGGTATAACGCACACAACTTGCAGAAGAAGAAACTTCGACTACGACTATGTTCACACAGAAACTCTACAGTCTAGCATCTGACATGCATACAGTTGAAGCAGGTATGATCGCAGTGACCATATAAGACGATTTTGGAGGGTATATAGAAAGTACAATAGGCAGATGAAGATACATAGACTTATTGAAAAGGAATATTCTCAGATATATTATAAACATGAAAAAAATTGATTCATTTGAATAAATACATTGAGAATTCGCATTCTCTATGTGATGAAATTATTAATTCTTTCTCGGTATATTCAACAGAAAACAACTACTTCCCTGGCTATATGCCACGACGAACATTGAATTATATCAATTGAACATACACGATAGGAATTTGAGAATAAAATGAATATCTTCTGAAATTGAGAATTGACATTCTCTTCCAGAATCGGATGAATAATATGATGAATATAACGATATAAAAAATATATTACTTACCAAATTGGTATGAAAATTGGAATGTATGGGAGAAATATACTAGTATACATACTCTGTTCTTGTTGAGTCGTGAATTTATCAAAAATCATTCGTATCCATGATGTTTGGGATATATGCACATCTCTTTCACATAGGTTAGATGATTTTGATTCGAATAAAATTCATTTCGAGTTTCAAACTCTCCTCAGTAACCTGAAGTCCAGTCATTCCTTCAGCCATTCTTCATTTAATACACAATTTTCACATTTCTATAATGATATAACTAAAACTATAGTGGAACTGACATCTATCTGAAAATTGTGTATTAAATGAAGAATGGCTGAAGGAATGACT
Source organism: Phaedon cochleariae (assembly GCA_918026855.4). Taxonomy (NCBI): domain Eukaryota; kingdom Metazoa; phylum Arthropoda; class Insecta; order Coleoptera; family Chrysomelidae; genus Phaedon; species Phaedon cochleariae. The sequence continues at coordinate 16,545,804 of OU896717.1, forward strand.
GGACTTCAGGTTACTGAGGAGAGTTTGAAACTCGAAATGAATTTTATTCGAATCAAAATCATCTAACCTATGTGAAAGAGATGTGCATATATCCCAAACATCATGGATACGAATGATTTTTGATAAATTCACGACTCAACAAGAACAGAGTATGTATACTAGTATATTTCTCCCATACATTCCAATTTTCATACCAATTTGGTAAGTAATATATTTTTTATATCGTTATATTCATCATATTATTCATCCGATTCTGGAAGAGAATGTCAATTCTCAATTTCAGAAGATATTCATTTTATTCTCAAATTCCTATCGTGTATGTTCAATTGATATAATTCAATGTTCGTCGTGGCATATAGCCAGGGAAGTAGTTGTTTTCTGTTGAATATACCGAGAAAGAATTAATAATTTCATCACATAGAGAATGCGAATTCTCAATGTATTTATTCAAATGAATCAATTTTTTTCATGTTTATAATATATCTGAGAATATTCCTTTTCAATACTTTCATACCCAATCAAGGGGTTCAAACTTGAACGATGGAAACTTGTTATTTTTATAGACCTTCAATCGCAGATTCGTGATTGGGTTTTTTATCAATTCAGAATTTCTTTCCACGCCCTGTATGATGAATGTCAGTTTGTCATACATCTAAAACAATACATAGACTTCATCGGAGTGCACACATCTCTCTTTTCTATCATCTCACATGAATACTATTGAAGCAGACAAGTTCGCAATGACCATACGAGACGACTTTCAGGAAGGTTTTACGCACACAGCATGCAGAACAAGAAAATTCGCTTCGACTATGTTTACACAGTAACTCTGCCGTCGAGGATCTGACATGCATACAGTTGAAGCAGATACGATGGCAGTGACCGTATAAGACGACTCTGAAGGGTATATAACGAGTTCAATAGGCAAATGAAGTTACATCGACTTCATCGGTGTGCACACTCAATCTCTCTATCCTATCATCTCACATGGATACTGTTGAAGCAGACGAGTTCGCGATGACCATATGAGACGACTTCAAAGCGGTATAACGCACACAACTTGCACAACGAGAAACTTCGACTTCGACTATGTTTTCACTGTAACTCTGCAGTCTAGAATCTGACATGCATACAGTTGATGCAAGAAAGATTGCAGTGCAGACTGATGTTGTCGAAGTATCTTTACTTGCTTATTGTTCTCGTTATACGTCCTTTGAAGTCGTCCAATATGGTCAGTGCGATCGTATCTGCTATTACTATAGGCATGTCGGATGCTAGAATGCAAAGTTACAGTGTAAATATAGTCGAAGTCGAAATTTCTTGTTCTGCCTGTTGTGTGTGTTATACCTGCTTCGATGACTTTTTATATATTAGTTGCGAACTCATTTGCTTCAGATGTATCCATGTGAGATGATACAGAGAAACGGTATGCGGACTGATGTTGTCGAAGTATCTTCACATGCCTATTGTTCCTGTTGTATGTCCTTCGAAGTCGTCCTTTATGGTTAGTGCAATCATATCTACAATCACTGTAGGCATGTCAGATGCTAGAATGCGAAGTTACAGTGGAAACATAGTCGAAGTTTCTTGCTCTCCCTATTGTAAGAGTTATTTTGATTCAGGAAACACTAGACAATGTCTACCTATAAGATGTATAACCGATTTATTATCATGATTGATAAATTCGAAGTTTTCGCGAACACGCCGGTTTACCGACTCTTGATTGTTGGAATCGAAGTTTTTGGTGGATATGAAAAAGTATAGTACTCCACTCACATATAATAGGCTGTCATATATACTTCTTGAATGGGCATTCAAGATGCTAGAATGCAAAGTTACGAAGTATACATAGTCGAAATCGAAGTTTCTTGTTCGGCCTGTTGTGTACGTTATACCCGTTTCGATGTGGTCTTATATAATCGTTGCGAACATATATGCCCCAGAGGTATCCATGTGGGTTGATAGATCACAGAGATACAGTGTGCAGACTGATGTTGTCGAAGTATCTCCACTTGCCTAATGTTCTCGTTATATGTCCTTCGGAGTCGTCTTTTATGGTTAGTGCAATCGTATCTGCTATAGCATTAGGCATGTCAGATGCTAGAATGCAAAGGTACAGTGTAAACATGGTTGAAGTCGAAGTTTCTTGTTCTGCCTGTTGTGTGCGTCAGCCCCGCTTCGATGTCGTCTTATAGGATCGTTGCGAAATAATATGCTCCAAAGCTATCCATGTGGGATGATAGGAAATGGAGATACAGTGTGCAGACGGATGTTGTTTATGTCTCTCCACTTGCCTGATGTTCTCGTAATAGTCCTTCGGGGTCGTCTTATATGGTCAGTGGGATCGTATCTGCCATAACTGTAGGCATGTCAGATGTTAGAATGCGAAGTAACAGTTTAAACATTATCAAAGTCGAAGTTTCTTGTCCAGAATGGTGTGTGCGTAATACCCTCTTCGATGTCGTCCTATATGCTCGTTGCGAACATATATGCTTTGGGTATCTATGTGAGATGATAGAATACAAAGATACAGTGTGCAGACTGATGTTGCCAAAGTATCTTCATTTCCTATTGTTCTTGCTATAAGTCCTTCAAAGTCAACTTATATGGTCAGTTCTATCGTATCTGCTATAGCTGTAGGCATGTCAGATGCTAGAATGCGAAGGTGTAGTGTAAACATAGTCGAAGTCAAAGTTCAATGTTCTGCCTCTTGTGTGCGTTATCATTGCTTCGATGTCGTCTTATAGGATCATTGCGAACTGATATGCTCCAAATGTATCCATACGAGATGATAGAATACAGAGATACAGTGTGCAGACTGATGTTGTCGAAGTATCTCCACTTGCCTCATGTTCTCGTAATATGTTTTTTGAAGTCGTTTTATATGTTCAGTGTGATCGTATCTGCTATATATGTAGGCATGTCAGATGCTAGAATGCGGAGTTACAGTGTAAACATGGTCGAAGTCGAAGTTTTTTGTTCTGCTTGTTGTGTGCGTCATTCCCTCTTCGATGTCGTCTTATAGGATCGTTGCGAAATGATATGCTCCGAAGGTATCCATGTGGGATGATAGGATATAGAAATACATTGTGCAGACGGATGTTGTCGATGTATCTTCACTTGCCTAATGTTCTCGTAATTTGTCCTTCGGAGTCGTCTTATATGGTCAGTGTGATCGTATCTGCTAAAGCTGTAGGCATGTCAGATGCTAGAATGCGGAGTAACAGTGTTAACATAGTCTGAGTCGAAGTTTCTTGTTCTGCCTGTTGTGTGCGTTATACATGCTTCGATGTCGTCTTATATGATCGTTGCGAACTGATATGCTTCAAAGGTATCCATGTGAGATGATTGAATACAGATATACAGTGTGCAGACTGAAGTTTTCGAAGTATCTTCACTCGCCTATTTTTCTCGTTATATGTCCTTCGAAGTCGTCCCTTTATGGTCAGTGCGATCGTATCTGCAATTATTGTAGGCATGTCAGATGCTAGGATGCGAAGTTACGGTGGTAACATAGTCGGAGTCGAAGTTTCTTGTTTTTCCTGTTGTAAGCGTTCTTTTGAATCAGGAAACTCTTCACAATGTCTACCTATAAGATGTATAACCGACTTATTATCAAGATTGATAGATTCGAAGTTTTGGCGAACACGCCGGTTTACCGACTCTTGATTGTTGGAATCGAAGTTTTTGGTGGATATGAAAAACTATAGTACTCTTATCACATATAATGAGCTGTCATATATACTTCTTGAATGGGCATTCAAGATGCTAGAATGCAAAGTTACAAAGTATTCATAGTCGAAGTCGAAGTTTCCTGTTCTGCCTGTTGTGTGCGTTATAACCGCTTTGATGTCATCCCATATGATCGTTGCGAACTTATATGCTCCAGAGGTATCTATGTGAGATGATAGAATACAGAGATACAGTCTGCAGACTGATGTTGTCAAAGTATCTCCACTTGCCTATTGTTCTCGTTATATGTCCTTCGAAGTTGTCTTATATGGTCAGTGCGATCGACATATGCTGGAATGCAATGTTACAGAGTGAGCATAGTCGAAGTCATAGTTTCTTGTTCTGCCTGTTGTGTGCGTTATACCCGATTCGATGTCAACTCATATGATTGTTGCGAACTACCATGCTTCAAAGGTATCAATGTGAGATGATAGAATACAAACATACAGTGTGCAGACTGATGTTGTCAAAGTGTCTCCAATTGCCTATTATTCTCGTTATATGTCCTTCGAAGTCGTCTCATATGGTCAGTGTAATCGCATTGCTGTCAGATGCGAAAATGCGGAGTTACAGTGTTAACATAGTCGGAGTCGAAGTTTTTTGTTCTGCCTGTTGTGTGCGTTATACCCGCTTCGATGTCGTCTTATATGATGTCGTCTCATATGATCATTGCGAACATACATTGTGTCCATAAAGTCACACCCCCCCTGGTTAACTATTGAACGATTGGAATTTTTTTTTAAAATTTCTTTTTGCTTCAATGATAGTTTCAGTGCTATATATTGTTCCGAAAAAAGAATATGAATCCTCCAAATTCTTGTTCGTCCTATTGTGTACGTTATACCCGCTTCGATGTCGTCTCATATGATCGTTGCGAACATATATGCCTCAGAGGTATCCATGTGGGTTGATAGAACACAGAGTTACAGTGTGCAGACTGATGTCGAAGTATCTCCACTTGCCTATTATTCTAGTTATATTTCATCGAAGTAGTCTTATATGGTCAATGCGATTGTATCTGCTATAGCTCTAGGCATGTCAGATGCTAGAATGCGGAGGTGCAGTGTAAACATGGTCGATCAAAGTTTCATGTTCTGCCTGTTATGTTCGTTATCCTCGCCTCGATGTTGTCTCATAGGATCGTTGCGAACTGATATGCTCCATAGGTATGAATGTGAGATGATGTAATACAGAGAAACAGTGTGCAGACTAATGTTGTCGAAGTATCCTCACCTGCCTGATTTTATCGTAAAATGTCCTCCGAAGTCGTCTTATATGGTCAGTGCGATCGTATCTGCTATAGCTCTAGGCATGTCAGATGCTAGAATGCAGAGGTACAGTGTAAACATAGTCGGAGTCGAAGTTTCTTGTTCTGCCTGTTGTGTGCGTTATACCCGCTTCGATGTCGTCTCATATGATCGTTGCGAACTGATATGCTCCAGAGGTATCCATGTAAGATGATAGAATACAGAGATAAAATGTGCGGATTGAAGTGTTCGAAGTATTTTCACTCGCTTCTTGTTTTCATCATGAGTCCTTCAGAGTCGTCTTATATGGTCAGTGCGATCGTATTTGCTATAACTGTAGGCATGTCAGATGCTAGAATGCAATGTTACAGTGTAAACATAGTCGAAGTCGAAGTTTCTTGTTCTGCCTATCGTGTGCGTTATACCCGCTTTGATGTCGTCTTATATAATAGATGCGAACTCATATGCTCTGAAGGTCTCCATGTGAGATGATAGAATACAGAGATACGGTGTGCGGACTGATGTTGTCGAAGTATCTCCACTAGCCTATTGTTCTCGTTATGAGTCCTTCGAAGTCGTCTCAGATGGTCATCGCGATCGTATCTGCTATAACTGTGGGCATGTATGGGATGCAGAGGTACAGTGTTAACATAGTCGAAGTCAAAGTTTCATGTTCTGCCTGTTATGTTCGTTATCCTCGCTTCGATGTCGTCTCATAGGATCGTTGCGAACTGATATGCTTCAAAGGTATCCATGTGAGATGATGAAATACAGAGAAACAGTGTGCAGACTAATGTTGCCGAAGTTTCCTCACTTGCCTGATGTTCTCGTAATATGTTCTTCGAAGTCGTCTTATATGGTCAGTGCGATCGTATCTGCTATAGCTCTAGGGCATGGCAGATGCTAGAATGCAGAGGTACAGTGTGAACATAGTCGGAGTCGAAGTTTCTTGTTCTGCCTGTTGTGTGCGTTATTCCCGCTTCGATGTCGTCTCATATGATCGTTGCGAACTGATATGCTCCAAAATGTATCCATGTAAGATGAAAGAATACAGAGATACAGTGTGCGGACTGAAGTTTTCGAAGTATCTTCACTCGGTTTTTGTTCTCATCATGAGTCCTTCAAAGTTGTCGTCGAAGTATCTCCACTTGCTTATTGTTCTCGTTATATGTCCTTTGAAGTCGTCCTTTATGGTCAGTGCGATCGTATCTGCTATAACTATGGGCATGTCGGATGCTAGAATGCAAAGGTACAGTGTAAATATAGTCGAAGTCGAAGATTCTTGTTCTGCCTGTTGTGAGCGTTTATACCTGCTTTGATGTCTTTTTATATGATAGTTGCGAACTCATATGCTCCAGATGTATCCATGTGAGATGATAGAGTACAGAGAAACGGTATGCGGACTGATGTTGTCGAAGTATCTTCACTTGCCTATTGTTCCCGTTGTATGTCCTTCGAAGTCGTCCTATATGTTCAGTGCAATCGTATCTGCAATTACTGTAGGCATGTCAGATGCTAGAATGCGAAGTTACAGTGTAAACATAGTCGAAGTTTCTTGCTCTCCCTGTTGTGAGAGTTATTTTGATTCAGGAAACGCTAGACAATGTCTACCTATGAGATGTATGACCGACTTATTGTCAAGATTGATAAATTCGAAGTTGTGGCGAACACGCCGGTTAACCGAGTCTTGCTTGTTGGAATCGAAGTTTTTGGTGGATATGAAAAAGTAAAGTACTCCACTCACATATGATGTGCTGTCATATATACTTCTTGAATGGGCATTCAAGATGCTAGATATCGAAAATCTAAATCGAAAAATACCCCAACACCCCTGTCGACTTTCGCAAGCTCCTCCCACTTCGAGAAAGTCCTAACACCGTACCACGAAAAACAAAACAAATTGTGCGTCATGACGCCAAATAATTTGAAGTTCATTGAAGAGAAAGAAAAGAATGACAAGTGTATGTTTATCGCCCGAAATTCGATAGAAATCAAGACGACCAACAAAAAAGTCTCCATACATTGCTACTCAAAATTGCCTCTTTACTAGAAAAAAAATTGGAAAAGTATTATTTTTGATGAATTTTTTTATAAGTCCCGATATCCATATTTTCCCAAATATCTTGAGAACGGCACAAAATATCGAAAATCTAGATCGAAAAATACTCCAACACTCCTGTCGACTTTTGCAAGGGCCTACCACTTGGAGGAAGTCCGAACACCGTATCACGAAAAACAAAAAAAATTGTACGTCATGACGCGAAATAATTTTAAGATCATTGAAGAAACAAAGTGAATGACAAGTGTATATTTATCGCCCGAAATTCGATAGAAATCAAGACGACCAACAAAAAAGTCTTTATACATTGCTACTCAAAATTGCCTCTTTACTAGAAAAAAAATTTGGAAAAGTATCATTTTTGATGAAATTTTTTCAAGTACCGATAATCATATCTTCCCAAATATCTCGAGAACGGCACAAAATATCGAAAATCTAAATCGAAAAATACCCCAACACGGCTGTCGACTTTCGCAAGGGCCTAATACTTGGAGAAAGTCCGAACACCGTATCACGCAAAACAAAAAAAATTGTACGTCATGACGCGAAATAATTCAAAGTTCATTGAAAAAAAAAGTGACAGACAAGTGTATGTTTTCCGCCCGAAATTCAATAGAAATCCAGACGACCAACAAAAAAGTCCCTATACATTGCTACTCAAAATTGCCTCTTTACTAGAAAAAAAAATTGGAAAATTATCATTTTTGATGAAAGTTTCCTAAGTCCCGATTTTTATATTTTCCAAATATCCCGAGAACGGCACAAAATATCGAAAATCTGAATCGACAAATACCCCAACACCTCTGTCGACCTTCGCAAGGGCCTACCACTTGGAGAAAGTCCGAACAACGTATCACGAAAAACAAATAAAATTGTACGTCATGACGCGAAATAATTTTGAGTTCATTGAAGAAAAAAAAAGTGAATGACAAGTGTATGTTTTTTGCCCGAGATTCGATAGGAATCAAGACGACCAACAAAAAAGTCTCTATACATTGCTACTCAAAATTACCTCTCCACTAGAAGAAGAAAAATTGGAAAAGTATCATTTTTGATGAAATTTTTTTAAGTCCCGATATTCATATTTTCATAAATATCTCGAAAACGGCACAAATTATCGAAAATCCAAATCGAAAAATACCCTAACACCCCTGTCGACTTTCACAAGGGCCTTCCACTTGGAGAAAGTCCGAACACCGTATAAAGAAAAACAAAAAAAATTTACGTCATGACGCGAAATGTTAAGTTCATTGAAGAAAAAGAAGTGAATGACAAGTGTATGTTTATCGCCCGAAATTCGATAAAAATCAAAACGACCAACAAAAAAGTCTCTATACATTGCTACTCAAAATTACTTCTCCACTAGAAGAAGAAAAATTGGAAAAGTATCATTTTTGATGAAATTTTTTCAAGTCCCGATATTCATATTTTCCCAAATATCTCGAAAACGGCACAAAATATCGAAAATCTAAATCAAAAAATACCCAAACACCCCTGTCGACTTTCGCAAGGGCCTTCCACTTGGAGAAATTCCGAACACCGTATCACGAAAAACAAAAAAAAAATGGTACGTCATGACGCGTAATAATTCAAAGTTCATTGAAGTAAATAAAGGTGAATGACAAGTGTATGCTTTTCGCACAAAATTCGATAGAAATGATAGAAATCAAGACGACCAACAGAAAAGTCTATACATTGCTACTCGAAATTGCCTCTCTACTAGAAAAAAAAAATGGAAAAGTACCATTCTTAATGAAATTTTTTCATGTCCCGATATTCATATTTTCCCAAATATCTCGAGAACGGCACAGAATATCGAAAATCTGAATCAAAAAATACCCCAACACCCTTGTCGACTTTCGCAAGGGCCTACCACTTGGGGAAAGTCCGAACACCGTATCACGAAAAACAAAAAAAAATGTACGTCATGACGCGAAATAATCTTAAGTTCATTGAAAGAAAAAAGGTGAATGACAAGTGTATGTTTATCGCCCGAAATTCGATAGTAATCAAGACGACCAACAAAAAAGTCCCTATACATTGCTACTCAAAATTGCCTCTTTACTAGAAAAAAAAAATGGAAAATTATCATTTTTGATGAAAGTCCCGATTTTAATATTTTCCCAAATATCTCGAGAACGGCACAAAATATCGAAAATCTGAATCGAAAAATACCTCAACACCTCTGTCGACCTTCGCAAGTGCCTACCACTTGGAGAAAGTCCGAACAACGTATCACGAAAAACAAAAAAAATTGTACGTCATGACGCGAAATAATTTTGAGTTCATTGAAGAGAAAAAAAGTGAATGACAAGTGTATGTTTCTCGCCCGAGATTCGATAGAAATCCAGACGACCAACAAGAAAGTCTCCATACATTGATACTCAAAATTGCCTCTTCACTAGAAAAAAAAAAATTGGAAAAGTATCAATTTTGATGAAAGTGTCCTAAGTCCCAATTTTTATATTTTTCCAAAAAATCTCGAGAACGGCAGGAAATATCGAAAATCCAAATCGAAAAATACCTCAACACCTCTGTCGACTTTCGCAAGGGCCTACCACTTGAAGAAAGTCTGAACACCGTATCACGAAAAACAAAAAAATTTGTACGTCATGACGCGTAATAATTCAAAGTTCATTGAAAACAATAAAGGTGAATGACAAGTGTATGCTTTTCGCACAAAATTCGATAGAAATCAAGACGACCAACAAAAAAGTCTATACATTGCTACTCAAAATTGCCTCTCTACTAGAAAAAAAAATTGGAAAAGTACCATTCTTAATTAGATTTTTCCAAGTCACGATATTCACATTTTTCCAAATATCTCGAGAACGGCACAAAATATCGAAAATCTAAATCGAAAAATACCCCAACACCCCTGTCGACTTTCGCAAGGGCCTCCTACTTCGAGCAAGTCCTAACACCGTACCACGAAAAACATAACAAATTGTGCGTCATGACGCCAAATAATTTGAAGTTCATTGAAGAGAAAGAAGTGAATGACAAGTGTATGTTTATCGCTCGAAATTCGATAGAAATCAAGACGACCAACAAAAAAGTATCCATACATTGCTACTCAAAATTGCCTCTTCACTAGAAAAAAAAAATTGGAAAAGTATCATTTTTGATGAATTTTTTTCAAGTCCCGATATTCATATTTTCTCAAATATCTTGAGAACGGCACAAAATATCGAAAATCTAGATCAAAAAATACTCCAACACTCCTGTGGACTTTTGCAAGGGCCTACCACTTGGAGAAAGTCCGAACACCGTATCACGAAAAACAAAAAAATTTGTACGTCATGACGCGAAATAATTCAAAGTTCATTGAGAAAAAAAAGTGACAGACAAGTGTATGTTTTTCGCCCGAAATTCGATAGAAATCCAAACGACCAACAAAAAAGTCCCTATACATTGCTACTCAAAATTGCCTCTTCACTAGAAAAAAAAAATTGGAAAATTATCATTTTTGATGAAAGTCTGATTTTAATAATATCCCAAATATCTCGAGAACGGCACAAAATATCGAAAATCTAAATCGAAAAATATCCCAACACCTCTGTCGACCTTCGCAAGTGCCTACCACTTGGAGAAAGTCCGAACAACGTATCACGAAAAACAATAAAAATTGTACGTCATGACGCGAAATAATTTTGAGTTCATTGAAGAAAAAAAAAGTGAATGACAAGTGTATGTTTTCCGCCCGAAATTCGATAGGAATCAAGACGACCAACAAAAAAGTCTCTATACATTGCTACTCGAAATTACCTCTTCACTAGAAGAAGAAAAATTGGAAAAGTATCATTTTTGATGAAAGTCCTGATTTTAATAATATCCCAAATATCTCGAGAACGGCACAAAATATCGAAAATCTAAATCGAAAAATATCCCAACACCTCTGTCGACCTTTGCAAGTGCCTACCACTTGGAGAAAGTCCGAACAACGTAACACGAAAAACAAAAAAAATTGTACGTCATGACGCGAAATAATTGTGAGTTCATTGAAGAAAAAAAAAAGTGAATGACAAGTGTATGTTTTTCGCACAAAATTCGATAGAAATCAAGACGACCAACACAAAAGTCTATACATTGCTACTCAAAATTGCCTCTCTACTAAAAAAAAAAAATTGGAAAAGTAGTCCCGAGAACGGCACAAAATATCGAAAATCTAAACGAAAAATACACCAACATCCTTGTCGACTTTCGCAAGGGCCTACCATTTGGAGAAAGTCCGAACACCGTATCACGAAAAACAAAAAAATTAGTACGACGTCATGACGCGAAATAATTCTAATTTCATTGAAGAAAAAAAGAGTGAAAGACAAGTGTATGTTTTTCGCCCGAAATTCGATAGAAATCCAGACGACCAACAAAAAAATCTCCATACATTGCTACTCAAAATTGCCTCTTTACTAGAAAAATAAATTGGAAAAGTATCATTTTTGATGAAAGTTTCCTAAGTCCCAATTTTTATATTTTCCCAAAAAATCTCGAGAACGGCACAAAATATCGAAAATCCAAATCGAAAAATACCTCAACACCTCTGTCGACTTTCGCAAGGGCCTACCACTTGAAGAAAGTCTAAACACCGTATCACGAAAAATATAAAAATTTGTACGTCATGACGCGAAATAATTCAAAGTTCATTGAAAAAAAAAAAAAGGTGTATGACAAGTGTATGTTTTTCGTCCGAAATTCGATAGAAATCAAGAAATCAAGACGACCAACAAAAAAATCTCTATACATTGCTACTCAAAATTGCCTCTTCACTAGAAAAAAAGAATTGGAAAAGTATAATTTTTGATGAAATGTTTTCAAGTCCCGATATTCTTATTTACCCAAATATTTCGAGAACGGCACAAAATATCGAAAATCTAAATCAAAAAATTCCCCAACACCCCTGTCGACTTTCGCAAGGGCCTACCACTTGGAGAAAGTCTGAACACCGTATAAAGAAAAACAAAAAAAAATTTAATGACGCGAAATGATTTTAAGTTCATTGAAGAAAAAGAAGTGAATGACAAGTGTATGTTTATCGCCCGAAATTCGATAGAAATCAAAACGACCAACAAAACAGTCTCTATACATTGCTACTCAAAATTACTTCTTCACTAGAAGAAGAAAAATTGGAAAAGTATCATTTTTGATGAAACTTTTTCAAGTCCCGATATTCATATTTTCCCAAATATCTCGAAAACGGCACAAAATATCGAAAATCTAAATCAAAAAATACCCAAACACCCCTGTCGACTTCCGCAAGGGCCTTCCACTTGGAGAAATTCCGAACACCGTATCACGAAAAACAAAAAAATTTGTACGTCATGACGCGTAATAATTCAAAGTTCATCGAAGTAAATAAAGGTGAATGACAAGTGTATGCTTTTCGCACAGAATTCGATAGAAATCAAGACGACCAACAGAAAAGTCTATACATTGCTACTCAAAATTGCCTCTCTACTAGAAAAAAAAAAATTGGAAAAGTACCATTCTCAATGAAATTTTTTCATGTCCCGATATTCATATTTTCCCAAATATCTCGAGAACGGCACAGAATATCGAAAATCTAAATCAAAAAATACCCCAACACCCCTGTCGACTTTCGCAAGGGCCAACCAATTGGAGGAAGTCCGAACACCGTATCACGAAAAACAAAAAAGTTAGTACGACGTCATGACGCGGAATAATTCTAATTTCATTGAAGAAAAAAAGAGTGAAAGACAAGTGTATGTTTTTCGCCTGAAATTCGATAGAAATCCAGACGACCAACAAAAAAGTCTCCATACATTGATACTCAGAATTGCCTCTTTACTAGAAAAAAAAATTGGAAAAGTATCAATTTTGATGAAAGTTTCCTAAGTCCCAATTTTTATATTTTTCCAAAAAATCTCGAGAACGGCACGAAATATCGAAAATCCAAATCGAAAAATACCTCAACACCTCTGTCGACTTTCGCAAGGGCCTACCACTTGAAGAAAGTCTGAACACCGTATCACGAAAAACAAAAAAATTTGTACGTCATGACGCGTAATAATTCAAAGTTCATTGAAAACAATAAAGGTGAATGACAAGTGTATGCTTTTCGCACAAAATTCGATAGAAATCAAGACGACCAACAAAAAAGTCTATACATTGCTACTCAAAATTGCCTCTCTACTAGAAAAAAAACATTGGAAAAGTACCATTCTTAATTAGATTTTTCCAAGTCCCGATATTCATATTTTCTCAAATATCTTGAGAACGGCACAAAATATCGAAAATCTAGATCGAAAAATACTCCAACACTCCTGTCGACTTTTGCAAGGGCCTACCACTTGGAGAAAGTCCGAACACCGTATCACGAAAAACAAAAAAATTGTACGTCATGACGCGAAATAATTTTAAGATCATTGAAGAAAAAAAGTGAATGACAAGTGTATGTTTATCGCCCGAAATTCGATAGAAATCAAGACGACCAACAGAAAAGTCTCTTTACATTGCTACTCAAGATTGCCTCTTCACTAGAAAAAAAAATTTGGAAAAGTATCATTTTTGATGAAATTTTTTTAAGTACCGATATTCATATTTTCTCAAATATCTCGAGAACGGCACAAAATATCGAAAATCTAAATCGAGAAATACCCCAACACGGCTGTCGACTTTCGCAAGGGCCTAATACTTGGAGAAAGTCCGAACACCGTATCACGAAAAACAAAAAAATTTGTACGTCATGACGCGAAATGATTCAAAGTTCATTGAAAAAAAAAAGTGACAGACAAGTGTATGTTTTTCGCCCGAAATTAGATAGAAATCCAAACGACCAACAAAAAAGTCCCTATACATTGCTACTCAAAATTGCCTCTTTACTAGAAAAAAAAAAATTGGAAAATTATCATTTTTGATGAAAGTCCCGATTTTAATATTTTCCCAAATATCTCGAGAACGGCACGAAATATCGAAAATCTGAATCGAAAAATACCTCAACATCTCTGTCGACCTTCGCAAGTGCCTACCACTTGGAGAAAGTCCGAACAACGTATCACGAAAAACAAAAAAAATTGTACGTCATGACGCGAAATAATTTTGAGTTCATTGAAGAGAAAAAAAGTGAATGACAAGTGTATGTTTTTCGCCCGAGATTCGATAGAAATCCAGACGACCAACAAAAAAGTCTCCATACATTGATACTCAAAATTGCCTCTTCACTAGAAAAAAAAAATTGGAAAAGTATCAATTTTGATGAAAGTTTCCTTAGTCCCAATTTTTATATTTTTCTAAAAAATCTCGAGAACGGCAGGAAATATCGAAAATCCAAATCGAAAAATACCTCAACACCTCTGTCGACTTTCGCAAGGGCCTACCACTTGAAGAAAGTCTGAACACCGTATCACGAAAAACAAAAAAATTTGTACGTCATGACGCGTAATAATTCAAAGTTCATTGAAAACAATAAAGGTGAATGACAAGTGTATGCTTTTTCGCACAAAATTCGATAGAAATCGAGACGACCAACAAAAAAGTCTATCCATTGCTACTCAAAATTGCCTCTCTACTAGAAAAAAAAATTGGAAAAGTACCATTCTTAATTAGATTTTTCCAAGTCACGATATTCATATTTTTCCAAATATCTCGAGAACGGCACAAAATATCGAAAATCTAAATCGAAAAATACCCCAACACCCCTGTCGACTTTCGCAAGGGCCTCCCACTTCGAGCAAGTCCTAACACCGTACCACGAAAAACATAACAAATTGTGCGTCACGACGCCAAATAATTTGAAGTTCATTGAAGAGAAAGAAGTGAATGACAAGTGTATGTTTATCGCTCGAAATTCGATAGAAATCAAGACGACCAACAAAAAAGTATCCATACATTGCTACTCAAAATTGCCTCTTCACTAGAAAAAAAAAATTGGAAAAGTATCATTTTTGATGATTTTTTTTTTAGTCCCGATATTCATATTTTCTCAAATATCTTGAGAACGGCACAAAATATCGAAAATCTAGATCAAAAATTACTCCAACACTCCTGTGGACTTTTGCAAGGGCCTACCACTTGGAGAAAGTCCGAACACCGTATCACGAAAAACAAAAAAATTTGTACGTCATGACGCGAAATAATTGAAAGTTCATTGAGAAAAAAAAGTGACAGACAAGTGTATGTTTTTCGCCCGAAATTCGATAGAAATCCAAACGACCAACAAAAAAGTCCCTATACATTGCTACTCAAAATTGCCTCTTCACTAGAAAAAAAAATTGGAAAATTATCATTTTTGATGAAAGTCCTGATTTTAATAATATCCCAAATATCTCGAGAACGGCACAAAATATCGAAAATCTAAATCGAAAAATATCCCAACACCTCTGTCGACCTTCGCAAGTGCCTACCACTTGGAGAAAGTCCGAACAACGTATCACGAAAAACAATAAAAATTGTACGTCATGACGCGAAATAATTTTGAGTTCATTGAAGAAAAAAAAAAGCGAATGACAAGTGTATGTTTTCCGCCCGAAATTCGATAGGAATCAAGACGACCAACAAAAAAGTCTCTATACATTGCTACTCGAAATTACCTCTTCACTAGAAGAAGAAAAATTGGAAAAGTATCATTTTTGATGAAAGTCCTGATTTTAATAATATCCCAAATATCTCGAGAACGGCACAAAATATCGAAAATCTAAATCGAAAAATATCCCAACACCTCTGTCGACCTTCGCAAGTGCCTACCACTTGGAGAAAGTCCGAACAACGTAACACGAAAAACAAAAAAAATTGTACGTCATGACGCGAAATAATTTTGAGTTCATTGAAGAAAAAAAAAGTGAATGACAAGTGTATGTTTTCCGCTCGAAATTCGATAGAAATCCAGACAACCAACAAAAAAGTCCCTATACATTGCTACTCAAAATTGCCTCTTTACTAGAAAAAAAAATTGAAAAATTATCATTTTTGATGAAAGTTTCCCAAGTCCCGATCTTTATATTTTCCCAAATATTCCGAGAACGGCACAAAATATCGAAAATCTGAATCGACAAATACCCCAACACCTCTGTCGACCTTCGCAAGGGCCTACCACTTGGAGAAAGTCCGAACAACGTATCACGAAAAACAAATAAAATTGTACGTCATGACGCGAAATGATTTTGAGTTCATTGAAGAAAAAAAAAGTGAATGACAAGTGTATGTTTTCCGCCCGAGATTCGATAGGAATCAAGACGACCAACAAAAAAGTCTCTATACATTGCTACTCGTAATTACCTCTTCACTAGAAGAAGAAAAATTGGAAAAGTATCATTTCTGACGGAATTTTTTCAAGTCCCGATATTCATATTTTCCCAAATATCTCGAAAACGGCACAAAATATCGAAAATCCAAATCGAAAAATACCCCAACACCCCTGTCGACTTTCACAAGGGCCTTCCACTTGGAGAAAGTCCGAACACCGCATCACGAAAAACAGAAAAATTTGTACGTCATGACGCGAAATAATTCAAAGTTCATTGAAAAAAAAAAAGGTGAATGACAAGTGTATGTTTTTCGCACAAAATTCGATAGAAATCAAGACGACCAACACAAAAGTCTATACATTGCTACTCAAAATTGCCTCTCTACTAAAAAAAAAAAATTGGAAAAGTAGTCCCGAGAACGGCACAAAATATCGAAAATCTAAACGAAAAATACACCAACATCCTTGTCGACTTTCGCAAGGGCCTACCATTTGGAGAAAGTCCGAACACCGTATCACGAAAAACAAAAAAATTAGTACGACGTCATGACGCGAAATAATTCTAATTTCATTGAAGAAAAAAAGAGTGAAAGACAAGTGTATGTTTTTCGCCCGAAATTCGATAGAAATCCAGACGACCAACAAAAAAATCTCCATACATTGCTACTCAAAATTGCCTCTTTACTAGAAAAAGAAATTGGAAAAGTATCATTTTTGATGAAAGTTTCCTAAGTCCCAATTTTTATATTTTCCCAAAAAATCTCGAGAACGGCATAAAATATCGAAAATCCAAATCGAAAAATACCTCAACACCTCTGTCGACTTTCGCAAGGGCCTACCACTTGAAGAAAGTCTGAACACCGTATCACGAAAAATATAAAAATTTGTACGTCATGACGCGAAATAATTCAAAGTTCATTGAAAAAAAAAAAGGTGTATGACAAGTGTATGTTTTTCGTCCGAAATTCGATAGAAATCAAGAAATCAAGACGACCAACAAAAAAATCTCTATACATTGCTACTCAAAATTGCCTCTTCACTAGAAAAAAAGAATTGGAAAAGTATAATTTTTGATGAAATGTTTTCAAGTCCCGATATTCTTATTTACCCAAATATTTCGAGAACGGCACAAAATATCGAAAATCTAAATCAAAAAATTCCCCAACACCCCTGTCGACTTTCGCAAGGGCCTACCACTTGGAGAAAGTCTGAACACCGTATAAAGAAAAACAAAAAAAAATTTAATGACGCGAAATGATTTTAAGTTCATTGAAGGAAAAGAAGTGAATGACAAGTGTATGTTTATCGCCCGAAATTCGATAGAAATCAAAACGACCAACAAAACAGTCTCTATACATTGCTACTCAAAATTACTTCTCCACTAGAAGAAGAAAAATTGGAAAAGTATCATTTTTGATGAAATTTTTTCAAGTCCCGATATTCATATTTTCCCAAATATCTCGAAAACGGCACAAAATATCGAAAATCTAAATCAAAAAATACCCAAACACCCCTGTCGACTTTCGCAAGGGCCTTCCACTTGGAGAAATTCCGAACACCGTATCACGAAAAACAAGAAAATTTGTACGTCATGACGCGTAATAATTCAAAGTTCATTGAAGTAAATAAAGGTGAATGACAAGTGTATGCTTTTCGCACAGAATTCGATAGAAATCAAGACGACCAACAGAAAAGTCTATACATTGCTACTCAAAATTGCCTCTCTACTAGAAAAAAAAATTGGAAAAGTACCATTCTCAATGAAATTTTTTCATGTCCCGATATTCATATTTTCCCAAATATCTCGAGAACGGCACAGAATATCGAAAATCTAAATCAAAAAATACCCCAACACATCTGTCGACTTTCGCAAGGGCCTACCACTTGGAGAAAGTCCGAACACCGTATCACGAGAAACAAAAAAGTTAGTACGACGTCATGACGCGAAATAATTCTAATTTCATTGAAGAAGAAAAGGGTGAGAGACAATTGTATGTTTTTCGCCTGAAATTCGATAGAAATCCAGACGACCAACAAAAGAGTCTCCATACATTGATACTCAGAATTGCCTCTTCACTAGAAAAAAAAATTGGAAAAGTATCAATTTGGATGAAAGTTTCCTAAGTCCCAATTTTTATATTTTTCCAAAAAATCTCGAGAACGGCACGAAATATCGAAAATCCAAATCGAAAAATACCTCAACACCTCTGTCGACTTTCGCAAGGACCTACCACTTGAAGAAAGTCTGAACACCGTATCACGAAAAACAAAAAGAATTGTACGTCATGACGCGTAATAATTCAAAGTTCATTGAAAACAATAAAGGTGAATGACAAGTGTATGCTTTTCGCACAAAATTCGATAGAAATCAAGACGACCAACAAAAAAGTCTATACATTGCTACTCAAAATTGCCTCTCTACTAGAAAAAAAAATTGGAAAAGTACCATTCTTAATTAGATTTTTCCAAGTCACGATATTCATATTTTCTCAAATATCTTGAGAACGGAACAAAATATCGAAAATCTAGATCGAAAAATACTCCAACACTCCTGTCGACTTTTGCAAGGGCCTACCACGTGGAGAAAGTCCGAACACCGTATCACGAAAAACAAAAAAATTGTACGTCATGACGCGAAATAATTTTGAGATCATTGAAGAAAAAAAGTGAATGACAAGTGTATGTTTATCGCCCGAAATTCGATAGAAATCAAGACGACCAACAGAAAAGTCTCTTTACATTGCTAATCAAGATTGCCTCTTCACTAGAAAAAAATTTTGGAAAAGTATCATTTTTGATGAAATTTTTTTAAGTACCGATATTCATATTTTCTCAAATATCTCGAGAACGGCACAAAATATCGATAATCTAAATCGAGAAATACCCCAACACGGCTGTCGACTTTCGCAAGGGCCTAATACTTGGAGAAAGTCCGAACACCGTATCACGAAAAACAAAAAAATTTGTACGTCATGACGCGAAATGATTCAAAGTTCATTGAAGAAAAAAAGTGACAGACAAGTGTATGTTTTTCGCCCGAAATTCGATAGAAATCCAAACGACTAACAGAAAAGTCCCTATACATTGCTACTCAAAATTGCCTCTTTACTAGAAAAAAAAAAATTGGAAAATTATCATTTTTGATGAAAGTCCCGATTTTAATATTTTCCCAAATATCTCGAGAACGGCACAAAATATCGAAAATCTAAATCGAAAAATACCCCAACACCTTTGTCGACCTTCGCAAGTGCCTACCACTTGAAGAAAGTCCGAACAACGTATCACGAAAAACAAAAAAAATTGTACGTCATGACGCGAAATAATTTCGCGATGCTCATATGAGATGACTTCCGAGCGATATAACGCACCCAACTTGCACAGCGAGAAACTTCGAGTTCGACTATGTTTACACTGCAACTCTGCCGTCAAGCATCTGACATGCATACAGTTGGAGAAGAAACGATGGCAGTGACCGTATGAGACGACTCTAAAGGGTATATTACGAGTGCAACAGGCAAATGGGGATACATCGACTTCATCGTCGTACTCACTATATCTCTCTATCCTATCATTATCACATGGACACTATTGAAGCAGACAAGTTTGCATTGAACATATAAGACGACTCCCAAGCGGAAGTAACGCACACAGCTTGCAGAACAAGCAATCTCGACTTTGGCTATGTTTTCACTGTAACTCTGTCGTCAAGCATCTGACATGCTTACGGTTGAAGCAGATACGATGGCAGTGACCGTATGAGACGACTCTGAAGGGTATATAACGAGTTAACTAGGCAAATGAAGTTAAATCGACTTCATCGGTGTGCACCCTCTATCTCTCTATCCTATCATCTCATTTGGATACTATTGGAGCGAACTAGTTCGCAATGCCCAAATGAGACAACTTATGAGCGGGTATATCGCACACAACGTGCAGAAGAGGAAACTTCGACTACGAATATGTTCACACAGAAACTCTGCAGTCTTGCATCTGACATGCATACAGTTGAAGCAGATATGATCGCTGTGACCATATAAGACGATTTTGGAGATTATATAGAAAGTACAATAGGCAGATGAAGATACATCGACTTCATCAGAGTGCGCTCTCTGGCTCCCTATCCTATCATCTCACATGAATACTATCGATGCAGACGAGTTTGCAATGCCCATATGAGACGACTTCTGAGCGGGTATAACGCACACAACTTGCAGAACAAAAAATTTCGACTTCGACTATTTTTTTCACTGTTACTTCGCAGTCTTGTATCTGACATGCATACAGTTGATGCAGTGGAGATTGCAGTGACCGTATAAAATGAAATTGAATGAATTATAACAGGTACAATAGGCAAATGAAGATACATCGACTTTATCTTTGTGCACACTATATCTCTTCATCCTATCATCTCAAATGGACACTTCTGAAACAGACAAGTTCGCATTGACCATATAAGACGACTTCCAAGCAATATAACGCATACAGTTTGAAGAACAAGAAACTTCGAGTTCCACTATGTTCACACTGTAACTCTGCAGTCTGAAAACTGACATGCATACAGTTGAAGCAGATACGATTGCAGTGACCATATAAAATGACTTTGGAGGGTATATAACGAGAGCCGTTTTGACCAATAATGAATAGTTTCGACACAAAAAAATGTTAAAGTTAAAAAATCTCGATTTTGAACACCTTAGATCCCCGAAACCATTACAGCTAGACCCCAAGTGTGATGCATTGATGAAATCAGCTCTCCGGGAAGAATCTAAAAATGCAATAGAATACAAGGTGTTCCATTTGAAATAACGAAGTTGTTGCTTCTTTTCGTTAGAAGCGGCAACGCCGCAGAACTGAAAAAATTTTAGAAAGATGTCCCCCTCGAAAATGTAGTTGACGTGTTCCAGTTTTTTTTGATAATCCGGTTTTGGCGACCTAAAAAAGCCTCTGTTTCGTTTTCGAAGGCCCACTCTGTATAAAGAATACAATAGGTACAAGGAGATACATCGAGTTCATCGTCGTACACACTATATATCTCCATCTTATCACCTCACATGAACACTATTGAAGCAGACGAGTTCTTATTGACCATATAAGACGACTCCAAAGCGGGTATAGCGCACACAGCTCGCAGAACAAGAAATCTCGACTTTGGCTATGTTATTACTGTAACTCTGCAGTCTAGCATCTGACATACGAACAGTTGAGCAGATACGATGGCAGTGACCGTATGGGATGACTTAAAAGGATACATAACGAGTACAATAGGCAAAAAAAATACATCGACTTCATCGTCGTACACACTATATATCTCTATCCTATCATCGCACATGGACACTATTGAAGCAGACAAGTTCGCAACGACTATATAAAACGACTCTCAAGCGGGTACAACGCACACAGCTTGCAGAACAAGAAACTCCTACTTTGACTATGTTTACACTGTAACTCTGCAGTCTAGCATCTGATATGCATATGGTTGAAGCAGATACGATGGCAGTGACCGTATGAGACGACTTTGAAGGGTATATTACGAGTAAAACAGGCAAATAGGGATACACCGACATCATCGTCGTAAACACTATATCTCTTAATTCTATCATCTCACATGGACATTATTGAAGCATACAAGTTCGCATTGATCATATTAGACGACTTCTAAGCGGGTATAACGCACACAGTTTGCAGATCAGGAAACTTCGACTTTGACTATCTTTACACTGTAACTCTGCAGTCTACCATCTGACATGCATACAGTTGGAAAGGAACGATGGCAGTGACCGTATTAGAATACTTTGAAGGGTATATAACGAGTACAATGGGCGAATAGGGATATATCGACTTCATCATTGTGCACACTATATCTCCCAATCCTTTCATTTCACATGAACACTATCGAAGCAGACAAGTTCGCAATGACCATACATGACGACTTCCAGGCAGGTTTAACGTACACAGCATGCAGAACAAGAAACTTCGACGTCAACTATGTTAAAGATATCACTCTGCAGTCTAGTATCTAGGTACAATAGGCAGATGAAGATACATCGATTTCATCAGTGTGCACACTCTATCTCTCTATCCTATCGTCTCACATGGATACTATTGAAGCAGACGAGTTCGCGATGACCATATGAGATGACTTTTAAAAAAAATTCATCAAAAATGATACTTTTCCAATTTTTTTTTTCTAGTAAAGAGGCAATTTTGAGTAGCAATGTATGGAGACTTTTCTGTTGGTCGTCTTGATTTCTATCGAATTTCGAGCGATAAACATACACTTGTCATTCACTTCTTTCTCTTCAATGAACTTCAAATTATTTGGCGTCATGACGCACAATTTGTTATGTTTTTCGTGGTACGGTGTTAGGACTTGCTCGAAGTGGGAGGCCCTTGCGAAAGTCGACAGGGGTGTTGGGGTATTTTTCGATTTAGATTTTCGATATTTTGTGCCGTTCTCGAGATATTTGGAAAAATATGAATATCGTGACTTGGAAAAATCTAATTATGAATGGTACTTTTCCAATTTTTTTTTTCTAGTAGAGAGGCAATTTTGAGTAGCAATGTATAGACTTTTTTGTTGGTCGTCTTGATTCCTATCGAATCTCGTCGAAAAACATACACTTGTCATTCACTTTTTTTTTCTTCAATGAACTCAAAATTATTTCGCGTCATAAAGTACAATTTTATTTGTTTTTCGTGATACGTTGTTCGGACTTTCTCCAAGTGGTAGGCCCTTGCGAAGGTCGACAGAGGTGTTGGGGTATTTGTTGATTCAGATTTTCGATATTTTGTGCCGATCTCGGGATATTTGGGAAAATATAAAAATCGGGACCTAGGAAACTTTCATCAAAAATGATAATTTTCCAATTTTTTTTTCCTAGTAAAGAGGCAATTTTGAGTAGCAATGTATAGGGACTTTTTTGTTGGTCGTCTGGATTTCTATCGAATTTTGGGCGGAAAACATACACTTGTCATTCACTTTTTTTTTCTTCAATGAACTCAAAATTATTTCGCATCATGACGTACAATTTTTTTTGTTTTTCGTGATACGTTGTTCGGACTTTCTCCAAGTGGTAGGCACTTGCGAAGGTCGACAGAGGTGTTGGGATATTTTTCGATTTACATTTTCGATATTTTGTGCCGTTCTCGAGATATTTGGGATATTATTAAAATCGGGACTTTCATCAAAAATGATAATTTTCCAATTTTTTTTTTCTAGTAAAGAGGCAATTTTGAGTAGCAATGTATAGGGACTTTTTTGTTGGTCGTTTGGATTTCTATCGAATTTCGGGCGAAAAACATACACTTGTCTGTCACTTTTTTTTCAATGAACTTTGAATTATTTCGCGTCATGACGTACAAATTTTTTTGTTTTTCGTGATACGGTGTTCGGACTTTCTCCAAGTATTAGGCCCTTGCGGAAGTCGACAGCCGGGTTGGGGTATTTTTCGATTTAGATTTTCGATATTTTGTGCCGTTCTCGAGATATTTGAGAAAATATGAATATCGGTACTTAAAAAAATTTCATCAAAAATGATACTTTTCCAAATTTTTTTTCTAGTGAAGAGGCAATTTTGAGTAGCAATGTATAGAGACTTTTCTGTTGGTCGTCTTGATTTCTATCGAATTTCGGGCGATAAACATACACTTGTCATTCACTTTTTTTCTTCAATGATCTTAAAATTATTTCGCGTCATGACGTACAATTTTTTTGTTTTTCGTGATACGATGTTCGGACTTTTTCCAAGTGGTAGGCCCTTGCAAAAGTCGACATGAGTGTTGGAGTATTTTTCGATCTAGATTTTCGATATTTTGTGCCGTTCTCAAGATATTTGAGAAAATATGAATATCGGGACTTAAAAAAAATTCATCAAAAATGATACTTTTCCAATTTTTTTTTTCTAGTAAAGAGGCAATTTTGAGTAGCAATGTATGGAGACTTTTTTGTTGGTCGTCTTGATTTCTATCGAATTTCGAGCGATAAACATACACTTGTCATTCACTTCTTTCTCTTCAATGAACTTCAAATTATTTGGCGTCATGACGCACAATTTGTTATGTTTTTCGTGGTACGGTGTTAGGACTTGCTCGAAGTGGGAGGCCCTTGCGAAAGTCGACAGGGGTGTTGGGGTATTTTTCGATTTAGATTTTCGATATTTTGTGCCGTTCTCGAGATATTTGGAAAAATATGAATATCGTGACTTGGAAAAATCTAATTAAGAATGGTACTTTTCCAATTTTTTTTTTCTAGTAGAGAGGCAATTTTGAGTAGCAATGTATGGACTTTTTTGTTGGTCGTCTTGATTTCTATCGAATTTTGTGCGAAAAGCATACACTTGTCATTCACCTTTATTGTTTTCAATGAACTTTGAATTATTACGCGTCATGACTTACAATTTTTTTTGTTTTACGTGATACGGTGTTCAGACTTTCTTCAAGTGGTAGGCCCTTGCGAAAGTCGACAGAGGTGTTGAGGTATTTTTCGATTTGGATTTTCGATATTTCGTGCCGTTCTCGAGATTTTTTGGAAAAATATAAAAATTGGGACTTAGGAAACTTTCATCAAAATTGATACTTTTCCAATTTTTTTTTTCTAGTAAAGAGGCAATTTTGAGTATCAATGTATAGAGACTTTTTTTGTTGGTCGTCTGGATTTCTATCGAATTTCAGGCGAAAAACATACACTTGTCTTTCACTCTTTTTTTCTTCAATGAAATTAGAATTATTTCGCGTCATGACGTCGTACTAACTTTTTTGTTTTTCGTGATACGGTGTTCGGACTTTCTCCAAGTGGTAGGCCCTTGCGAAAGTCGACAGGGGTGTTGGGGTATTTTTCGATTCAGATTTTCGATATTTTGTGCCGTTCTCGAGATATTTGGGAAAATATAAATATCGGTTTAAGAAAAAATTTCATCAAAAATGATACTTTAACAAATTTTTTTCCTAGTGAAAAGGCAATTTTGAGTTGCAATGTATAGAGACTTTTTTGTTGGTCGTCTTGATTTCTATCGAATTTCGGGCGATAAACATACACTTGTCATTCACCTTTTTTTCTTCAATGAACTTAAAATTATTTCGCGTCATGACGTACATTTTTTTTTGTTTTTCGTGATACGGTGTTCGGACTTTCTCCAAGTGGTAGGCCCTTGCGAAAGTCGACAAGGGTGTTGGGGTATTTTTTTATTTAGATTTTCGATATTCTGTGCCGTTCTCGAGATATTTGGGAAAATATGAATATCGGGACATGAAAAAATTTCATTAATAATGGTACTTTTCCAATTTTTTTTTCCTAGTAGAGAGGCAATTTTGAGTAGCAATGTATAGACTTTTCTGTTGGTCGTCTTGATTTCTATCGAATTTTGTGCGAAAAGCATACACTTGTCATTCACCTTTATTTACTTCAATGAACTTTGAATTATTACGCGTCATGACGTACAATTTTTTTTGTTTTTCGTGATACGGTGTTCGGAATTTCTCCAAGTGGAAGGCCCTTGCGAAAGTCGACAGGGGTGTTTGGGTATTTTTTGATTTAGATTCTCTATATTTTGTGCCGTTTTCGAGATATTTGGGAAAATATGAATATCGGGACTTGAAAAATTCTCATTAAGAATGGTACTTTTCCAATTTTTTTTCTAGTAGAGAGGCAATTTTGAGTAGCAATGTATAGACTTTCCTGTTGGTCGTCTTGATTTCTATCGAATTTTGTGCGAAAATCATACACTTGTCATTCACCTTTTTTTTTTCAATGAACTTTGAATTATTTCGCGTCATGACGTACAAATTTTTCTGTTTTTCGTGATACGGTGTTCGGACTTTCTCCAAGTGGAAGGCCCTTGCGAAAGTCGACAGGGGTGTTAGGGTATTTTTCGATTTAGATTTTCGATATTTTGTGCCGTTTTCGAGATATTTGGGAAAATATGAGTATCGGGACTAGAAAAAATTTCATCAAAAATGATACTTTTCCAATTTTTCTTCTTCGAGTGAAGAGGTAATTTTGAGTAGCAATGTATAGAGACTTTTTTGTTGGTCGTCTTGATTCCTATCGAATTTCGGGCGAAAAACATACACTTGTCATTCACTTTTTTTTCCTTCAATGAACTCAAAATTATTTCGCGTCATGACGTACAATTTTTTTTGTTTTTCGTGATACGTTGTTCGGACTTTCTTCAAGTGGTAGGCACTTGCGAAGGTCGACAAAGGTGTTGGGGTATTTTTCGATTTAGATTTTCGATATTTTGTGCCGTTCTCGAGATATTTGGGAAAATATTAAAATCGGGACTTTCATCAAAAATGATAATTTTCCAATTTTTTTTTTCTAGTAAAGAGGCAATTTTGAGTAGCAATGTATAGGGACTTTTCTGTTAGTCGTTTGGATTTCTATCGAATTTCGGGCGAAAAACATACACTTGTCTGTCACTTTTTTTCTTCAATGAACTTTGAATCATTTCGCGTCATGACGTACAAATTTTTTTGTTTTTCGTGATACGGTGTTCGGACTTTCTCCAAGTATTAGGCCCTTGCGAAAGTCGACAGCCGTGTTGGGGTATTTCTCGATTTAGATTATCGATATTTTGTGCCGTTCTCGAGATATTTGAGAAAATATGAATATCGGTACTTAAAAAAATTTCATCAAAAATGATACTTTTCCAAATTTTTTTTCTAGTGAAGAGGCAATCTTGATTAGCAATGTAAAGAGACTTTTCTGTTGGTCGTCTTGATTTCTATCGAATTTCGGGCGATAAACATACACTTGTCATTCACTTTTTTTCTTCAATGATCTCAAAATTATTTCGCGTCATGACGTACAATTTTTTTGTTTTTCGTGATACGGTGTTCGGACTTTCTCCAAGTGGTAGGCCCTTGCAAAAGTCGACAGGAGTGTTGGAGTATTTTTCGATCTAGATTTTCGATATTTTGTTCCGTTCTCAAGATATTTGAGAAAATATGAATATCGTGACTTGGAAAAATCTAATTAAGAATGGTACTTTTCCAATTTTTTTTTCTAGTAGAGAGGCAATTTTGAGTAGCAATGTATAGACTTTTTTGTTGGTCGTCTTGATTTCTATCGAATTTTGTGCGAAAAGCATACACTTGTCATTCACCTTTATTGTTTTCAATGAACTTTGAATTATTACGCGTCATGACGTACAATTTTTTTTGTTTTTCGTGATACGGTGTTCAGACTTTCTTCAAGTGGTAGGTCCTTGCGAAAGTCGACAGAGGTGTTGAGGTATTTTTCGATTTGGATTTTCGATATTTCGTGCCGTTCTCGAGATTTTTTGGAAAAATATAAAAATTGGGACTTAGGAAACTTTCATCCAAATTGATACTTTTCCAATTTTTTTTTCTAGTGAAGAGGCAATTCTGAGTATCAATGTATGGAGACTCTTTTGTTGGTCGTCTGGATTTCTATCGAATTTCAGGCGAAAAACATACAATTGTCTCTCACCCTTTTTTTCTTCAATGAAATTAGAATTATTTCGCGTCATGACGTCGTACTAACTTTTTTGTTTCTCGTGATACGGTGTTCGGACTTTCTCCAAGTGGTAGGCCCTTGCGAAAGTCGACAGATGTGTTGGGGTATTTTTTGATTTAGATTTTCGATATTCTGTGCCGTTCTCGAGATATTTGGGAAAATATGAATATCGGGACATGAAAAAATTTCATTGAGAATGGTACTTTTCCAATTTTTTTTTCTAGTAGAGAGGCAATTTTGAGTAGCAATGTATAGACTTTTCTGTTGGTCGTCTTGATTTCTATCGAATTCTGTGCGAAAAGCATACACTTGTCATTCACCTTTATTTACTTCAATGAACTTTGAATTATTACGCGTCATGACGTACAAATTTTCTTGTTTTTCGTGATACGGTGTTCGGAATTTCTCCAAGTGGAAGGCCCTTGCGAAAGTCGACAGGGGTGTTTGGGTATTTTTTGATTTAGATTTTCGATATTTTGTGCCGTTTTCGAGATATTTGGGAAAATATGAATATCGGGACTTGAAAAAATTTCATCAAAAATGATACTTTTCCAATTTTTCTTCTTCTAGTGGAGAAGTAATTTTGAGTAGCAATGTATAGAGACTGTTTTGTTGGTCGTTTTGATTTCTATCGAATTTCGGGCGATAAACATACACTTGTCATTCACTTCTTTTCCTTCAATGAACTTAAAATCATTTCGCGTCATTAAATTTTTTTTTGTTTTTCTTTATACGGTGTTCAGACTTTCTCCAAGTGGTAGGCCCTTGCGAAAGTCGACAGGGGTGTTGGGGAATTTTTTGATTCAGATTTTCGATATTTTGTGCCGTTCTCGAAATATTTGGGTAAATAAGAATATCGGGACTTGAAAACATTTCATCAAAAATTATACTTTTCCAATTCTTTTTTTCTAGTGAAGAGGCAATTTTGAGTAGCAATGTATAGAGATTTTTTTGTTGGTCGTCTTGATTTCTTGATTTCTATCGAATTTCGGACGAAAAACATACACTTGTCATACACCTTTTTTTTTTTCAATGAACTTTGAATTATTTCGCGTCATGACGTACAAATTTTTATATTTTTCGTGATACGGTGTTCAGACTTTCTTCAAGTGGTAGGCCCTTGCGAAAGTCGACAGAGGTGTTGAGGTATTTTTCGATTTGGATTTTCGATATTTTATGCCGTTCTCGAGATTTTTTGGGAAAATATAAAAATTGGGACTTAGGAAACTTTCATCAAAAATGATACTTTTCCAATTTCTTTTTCTAGTAAAGAGGCAATTTTGAGTAGCAATTTATGGAGATTTTTTTGTTGGTCGTCTGGATTTCTATCGAATTTCGGGCGAAAAACATACACTTGTCTTTCACTCTTTTTTTCTTCAATGAAATTAGAATTATTTCGCGTCATGACGTCGTACTAATTTTTTTGTTTTTCGTGATACGGTGTTCGGACTTTCTCCAAATGGTAGGCCCTTGCGAAAGTCGACAAGGATGTTGGTGTATTTTTCGTTTAGATTTTCGATATTTTGTGCCGTTCTCGGGACTACTTTTCCAATTTTTTTTTTTTAGTAGAGAGGCAATTTTGAGTAGCAATGTATAGACTTTTGTGTTGGTCGTCTTGATTTCTATCGAATTTTGTGCGAAAAACATACACTTGTCATTCACCTTTTTTTTTTTCAATGAACTTTGAATTATTTCGCGTCATGACGTACAAATTTTTCTGTTTTTCGTGATGCGGTATTCGGACTTTCTCCAAGTGGAAGGCCCTTGTGAAAGTCGACAGGGGTGTTGGGGTATTTTTCGATTTGGATTTTCGATATTTTGTGCCGTTTTCGAGATATTTGGGAAAATATGAATATCGGGACTTGAAAAAATTCCGTCAGAAATGATACTTTTCCAATTTTTCTTCTTCTAGTGAAGAGGTAATTACGAGTAG
Source organism: Phaedon cochleariae (assembly GCA_918026855.4). Taxonomy (NCBI): domain Eukaryota; kingdom Metazoa; phylum Arthropoda; class Insecta; order Coleoptera; family Chrysomelidae; genus Phaedon; species Phaedon cochleariae. The sequence goes on from OU896717.1 coordinate 16,575,453, forward strand.
CAATGTATAGAGACTTTTTTGTTGGTCGTCTTGATTCCTATCGAATCTCGGGCGGAAAACATGCACTTGTCATTCCCTTTTTTTTTCTGCAATGAACTCAAAATCATTTCGCGTCATGACGTACAATTTTTTTTTGTTTTTCGTGATACGTTGTTCGGACTTTCTCCAAGTGGTAGGCCCTTGCGAAGGTCGACAGAGGTGTTGGGGTATTTGTCGATTCAGATTTTCGATATTTTGTGCCGTTCTCGGAATATTTGGGAAAATATAAAAATCGGGACTTGGGAAACTTTCATCAAAAATGATAATTTTCCAATTTTTTTTTCTAGTAAAGAGGCAATTTTGAGTAGCAATGTATAGGGACTTTTTTGTTGGTTGTCTGGATTTCTATCGAATTTCGAGCGGAAAACATACACTTGTCATTCACTTTTTTTTTCTTCAATGAACTCAAAATTATTTCGCGTCATGACGTACAATTTTTTTTGTTTTTCGTGTTACGTTGTTCGGACTTTCTCCAAGTGGTAGGCACTTGCGAAGGTCGACAGAGGTGTTGGGATATTTTTCGATTTAGATTTTCGATATTTTGTGCCGTTCTCGAGATATTTGGGATATTATTAAAATCAGACTTTCATCAAAAATGATAATTTTCCAATTTTTTTTTTCTAGTGAAGAGGCAATTTTGAGTAGCAATGTATAGGGACTTTTTTGTTGGTCGTTTGGATTTCTATCGAATTTCGGGCGAAAAACATACACTTGTCTGTCACTTTTTTTTCTCAATGAACTTTCAATTATTTCGCGTCATGACGTACAAATTTTTTTGTTTTTCGTGATACGGTGTTCGGACTTTCTCCAAGTGGTAGGCCCTTGCAAAAGTCCACAGGAGTGTTGGAGTATTTTTTTATCTAGATTTTCGATATTTTGTGCCGTTCTCAAGATATTTGAGAAAATATGAATATCGGGACTAAAAAAAAATTCATCAAAAATGATACTTTTCCAATTTTTTTTTTTCTAGTGAAGAGGCAATTTTGAGTAGCAATGTATGGATACTTTTTTGTTGGTCGTCTTGATTTCTATCGAATTTCGAGCGATAAACATACACTTGTCATTCACTTCTTTCTCTTCAATGAACTTCAAATTATTTGGCGTCGTGACGCACAATTTGTTATGTTTTTCGTGGTACGGTGTTAGGACTTGCTCGAAGTGGGAGGCCCTTGCGAAAGTCGACAGGGGTGTTGGGGTATTTTTCGATTTAGATTTTCGATATTTTGTGCCGTTCTCGAGATATTTGGAAAAATATGAATATCGTGACTTGGAAAAATCTAATTAAGAATGGTACTTTTCCAATTTTTTTTTCTAGTAGAGAGGCAATTTTGAGTAGCAATGGATAGACTTTTTTGTTGGTCGTCTCGATTTCTATCGAATTTTGTGGCGAAAAGCATACACTTGTCATTCACCTTTATTGTTTTCAATGAACTTTGAATTATTACGCGTCATGACGTACAAATTTTTTTGTTTTTCGTGATACGGTGTTCAGACTTTCTTCAAGTGGTAGGCCCTTGCGAAAGTCGACAGAGGTGTTGAGGTATTTTTCGATTTGGATTTTCGATATTTCCTGCCGTTCTCGAGATTTTTTAGAAAAATATAAAAATTGGGACTTAGGAAACTTTCATCAAAATTGATACTTTTCCAATTTTTTTTTTCTAGTGAAGAGGCAATTTTGAGTATCAATGTATGGAGACTTTTTTGTTGGTCGTCTGGATTTCTATCGAATCTCGGGCGAAAAACATACACTTGTCATTCACTTTTTTTCTCTTCAATGAACTCAAAATTATTTCGCGTCATGACGTACAATTTTTTTTGTTTTTCGTGATACGTTGTTCGGACTTTCTCCAAGTGGTAGGCACTTGCGAAGGTCGACAGAGGTGTTGAGGTATTTTTCGATTCAGATTTTCGATATTTTGTGCCGTTCTCGAGATATTTGGGAAAATATTAAAATCGGGACTTTCATCAAAAATGATAATTTTCCAATTTTTTTTTTCTAGTAAAGAGGCAATTTTGAGTAGCAATGTATAGGGACTTTTTTGTTGGTCGTTTGGATTTCTATCGAATTTCGGGCGAAAAACATACACTTGTCTGTCACTTTTTTTTCTCAATGAACTCTCAATTATTTCGCGTCATGACGTACAAATTTTTTTGTTTTTCGTGATACGGTGTTCGGACTTTCTCCAAGTGGTAGGCCCTTGCAAAAGTCCACAGGAGTGTTGGAGTATTTTTTGATCTAGATTTTCGATATTTTGTGCCGTTCTCAAGATATTTGAGAAAATATGAATATCGGGACTAAAAAAAAATTCATCAAAAATGATACTTTTCCAATTTTTTTTTTCTAGTGAAGAGGCAATTTTGAGTAGCAATGTATGGATACTTTTTTGTTGGTCGTCTTGATTTCTATCGAATTTCGAGCGATAAACATACACTTGTCATTCACTTCTTTCTCTTCAATGAACTTCAAATTATTTGGCGTCGTGACGCACAATTTGTTATGTTTTTCGTGGTACGGTGTTAGGACTTGCTCGAAGTGGGAGGCCCTTGCGAAAGTCGACAGGGGTGTTGGGGTATTTTTCGATTTAGATTTTCGATATTTTGTGCCGTTCTCGAGATATTTGGAAAAATATGAATATCGTGACTTGGAAAAATCTAATTAAGAATGGTACTTTTCCAATTTTTTTTTCTAGTAGAGAGGCAATTTTGAGTAGCAATGGATAGACTTTTTTGTTGGTCGTCTCGATTTCTATCGAATTTTGTGGCGAAAAGCATACACTTGTTATCACCTTTATTGTTTTCAATGAACTTTGAATTATTACGCGTCATGACGTACAAATTTTTTTGTTTTTCGTGATACGGTGTTCAGACTTTCTTCAAGTGGTAGGCCCTTGCGAAAGTCGACAGAGGTGTTGAGGTATTTTTCGATTTGGATTTTCGATATTTCCTGCCGTTCTCGAGATTTTTTAGAAAAATATAAAAATTGGGACTTAGGAAACTTTCATCAAAATTGATACTTTTCCAATTTTTTTTTTCTAGTGAAGAGGCAATTTTGAGTATCAATGTATGGAGACTTTTTTGTTGGTCGTCTGGATTTCTATCGAATCTCGGGCGAAAAACATACACTTGTCATTCACTTTTTTTCTCTTCAATGAACTCAAAATTATTTCGCGTCATGACGTACAATTTTTTTTGTTTTTCGTGATACGTTGTTCGGACTTTCTCCAAGTGGTAGGCACTTGCGAAGGTCGACAGAGGTGTTGAGGTATTTTTCGATTCAGATTTTCGATATTTTGTGCCGTTCTCGAGATATTTGGGAAAATATTAAAATCGGGACTTTCATCAAAAATGATAATTTTCCAATTTTTTTTTCTAGTAAAGAGGCAATTTTGAGTAGCAATGTATAGGGACTTTTTTGTTGGTCGTTTGGATTTCTATCGAATTTCGGGCGAAAAACATACACTTGTCTGTCACTTTTTTTTTTCAATGAACTTTGAATCATTTCGCGTCATGACGTACAAATTTTTTTGTTTTTCGTGATACGGTGTTCGGACTTTCTCCAAGTATTAGGCCCTTGCGAAAGTCGACAGCCGTGTTGGGGTATTTCTCGATTTAGATTTTCGATATTTTGTGCCGTTCTCGAGATATTTGAGAAAATATGAATATCGGTACTTAAAAAAATTTCATCAAAAATGATACTTTTCCAAATTTTTTTTTCTAGTGAAGAGGCAATCTTGAGTAGCAATGTAAAGAGACTTTTCTGTTGGTCGTCTTGATTTCTATCGAATTTCGGGCGATAAACATACACTTGTCATTCACTTTTTTTCTTCAATGATCTTAAAATTATTTCGCGTCATGACGTACAATTTTTTTGTTTTTCGTGATACGGTGTTCGGACTTTCTCCAAGTGGTAGGCCCTTGCAAAAGTCGACAGGAGTGTTGGAGTATTTTTCGATCTAGATTTTCGATATTTTGTGCCGTTCTCAAGATATTTGAGAAAATATGAATATCGGGACTTGGAAAAATCTAATTAAGAATGGTACTTTTCCAATGTTTTTTTTCTAGTAGAGAGGCAATTTTGAGTAGCAATGTATAGACTTTTTTGTTGGTCGTCTTGATTTCTATCGAATTTTGTGCGAAAAGCATACACTTGTCATTCACCTTTATTGTTTTCAATGAACTTTGAATTATTACGCGTCATGACGTACAAATTTTTTTGTTTTTCGTGATACGGTGTTCAGACTTTCTTCAAGTGGTAGGCCCTTGCGAAAGTCGACAGAGGTGTTGAGGTATTTTTCGATTTGGATTTTCGATATTTCGTGCCGTTCTCGAGATTTTTTGGAAAAATATAAAAATTGGGACTTAGGAAACTTTCATCAAAATTGATACTTTTCCAATTTTTTTTTCTAGTAAAGAGGCAATTCTGAGTATCAATGTATGGAGACTTTTTTGTTGGTCGTCTGGATTTCTATCGAATTTCAGGCGAAAAACATACACTTGTCTTTCACTCTTTTTTTCTTCAATGAAATTAGAATTATTCCGCGTCATGACGTCGTACTAACTTTTTTGTTTTTCGTGATACGGTGTTCGGACTTTCTCCAAGTGGTAGGCCCTTGCGAAAGTCGACAGGGGTGTTGGGGTATTTTTTGATTTAGATTTTCGAAATTCTGTGCCGTTCTCGAGATATTTGGGAAAATATGAATATCGGGACATGAAAAAATTTCATTGAGAATGGTACTTTTCCAATTTTTTTTTTCTAGTAGAGAGGCAATTTTGAGTAGCAATGTATAGACTTTTCTGTTGGTCGTCTTGATTTCTATCGAATTCTGTGCGAAAAGCATACACTTGTCATTCACCTTTATTTACTTCGATGAACTTTGAATTATTACGCGTCATGACGTACAAATTTTTTTGTTTTTCGTGATACGGTGTTCGGAATTTCTCCAAGTGGAAGGCCCTTGCGAAAGTCGACAGGGGTGTTTGGGTATTTTTTGATTTAGATTTTCGATATTTTGTGCCGTTCTCGAGATATTTGGGAAAATATGAATATCGGGACTTGAAAAAGTTTCATCAAAAATGATACTTTTCCAATTTTTCTTCTTCTAGTGAAGAAGTAATTTTGAGTAGCAATGTATAGAGACTGTTTTGTTGGTCGTTTTGATTTCTATCGAATTTCGGGCGATAAACATACACTTGTCATTCACTTCTTTTTCTTCAATGAACTTAAAATCATTTCGCGTCATTAATTTTTTTTTTGTTTTTCTTTATACGGTGTTCAGACTTTCTCCAAGTGGTAGGCCCTTGCGAAAGTCGACAGGGGTGTTGGGGAATTTTTTGATTTAGATTTTTGATATTTTGTGCCGTTCTCGAAATATTTGGGTAAATAAGAATATCGGGACTTGAAAACATTTCATCAAAAATTATACTTTTCCAATTCTTTTTTTCTAGTGAAGAGGCAATTTTGAGTAGCAATGTATAGAGATTTTTTTGTTGGTCGTCTTGATTTCTTGATTTCTATCGAATTTCGGACGAAAAACATACACTTGTCATACACCTTTTTTTTTTTTTCAATGATTTTTGAATTATTTCGCGTCATGACGTACAAATTTTTATATTTTTCGTGATACGGTGTTTAGACTTTCTTCAAGTGGTAGGCCCTTGCGAAAGTCGACAGAGGTGTTGAGGTATTTTTCGATTTGGATTTTCGATATTTTGTGCCGTTCTCGAGATTTTTTGGGAAAATATAAAAATTGGGACTTAGGAAACTTTCATCAAAAATGATACTTTTCCAATTTATTTTTCTAGTAAAGAGGCAATTTTGAGTAGCAATGTATGGAGATTTTTTTGTTGGTCGTCTGGATTTCTATCGAATTTCGGGCGAAAAACATACACTTGTCTTTCACTCTTTTTTTCTTCAATGAAATTAGAATTATTTCGCGTCATGACGTCGTACTAATTTTTTTGTTTTTCGTGATACGGTGTTCGGACTTTCTCCAAATGGTAGGCCCTTGCGAAAGTCGACAAGGATGTTGGTGTATTTTTCGTTTAGATTTTCGATATTTTGTGCCGTTCTCGGGACTACTTTTCCAATTTTTTTTTTTTAGTAGAGAGGCAATTTTGAGTAGCAATGTATAGACTTTTGTGTTGGTCGTCTTGATTTCTATCGAATTTTGTGCGAAAAACATACACTTGTCATTCACCTTTTTTTTTTTTCAATGAACTTTGAATTATTTCGCGTCATGACGTACAAATTTTTCTGTTTTTCGTGATGCGGTGTTCGGACTTTCTCCAAGTGGAAGGCCCTTGTGAAAGTCGACAGGGGTGTTGGGGTATTTTTCGATTTGGATTTTCGATATTTTGTGCCGTTTTCGAGATATTTGGGAAAATATGAATATCGGGACTTGAAAAAATTCCGTCAGAAATGATACTTTTCCAATTTTTCTTCTTCTAGTGAAGAGGTAATAACGAGTAGCAATGTATAGAGACTTTTTTGTTGGTCGTCTTGATTCCTATCGAATCTCGGGCGAAAAACATACACTTGTCATTCACTTTTTTTTTCTTCAATGAACTCAAAATCATTTCGCGTCATGACGTACAATTTTATTTGTTTTTCGTGATACGTTGTTCGGACTTTCTCCAAGTGGTAGGCCCTTGCGAAGGTCGACAGAGGTGTTGGGGTATTTGTCGATTCAGATTTTCGATATTTTGTGCCGTTCTCGGAATATTTGGGAAAATATAAAAATCGGGACTTGGGAAACTTTCATCAAAAATGATAATTTTCCAATTTTTTTTTCTAGTAAAGAGGCAATTTTGAGTAGCAATGTATAGGGACTTTTTTGTTGGTTGTCTGGATTTCTATCGAATTTCGGACGAAAAACATACACTTGTCATACACCTTCTTTTTTTTTTTCAATGAACTTTGAATTATTTCGCGTCATGACGTACAAATTTTTATATTTTTCGTGATACGGTGTTTAGACTTTCTTCAAGTGGTAGGCCCTTGCGAAAGTCGACAGAGGTGTTGAGGTATTTTTCGATTTGGATTTTCGATATTTTGTGCCGTTCTCGAGATTTTTTGGGAAAATATAAAAATCGGGACTTGGGAAACTTTCATCAAAAATGATAATTTTCCAATTTTTTTTTCTAGTAAAGAGGCAATTTTGAGTAGCAATGTATAGGGACTTTTTTGTTGGTTGTCTGGATTTCTATCGAATTTCGATCGGAAAACATACACTTGTCATTCACTTTTTTTTTTCTTCAATGAACTCACAATTATTTCGCGTCATGACGTACAATTTTTTTTGTTTTTCGTGTTACGTTGTTCGGACTTTCTCCAAGTGGTAGGCACTTGCGAAGGTCGACAGAGGTGTTGGGATATTTTTCGATTTAGATTTTCGATATTTTGTGCCGTTCTCGAGATATTTGGGATATTATTAAAATCAGGACTTTCATCAAAATGGATACTTTTCCAATTTTTCTTCTTCTAGTGAAGAGGTAATTTCGAGTAGCAATGTATAGAGACTTTTTTGTTGGTCGTCTTGATTCCTATCGAATTTCGGGCGGAAAACATACACTTGTCATTCACTTTTTTTTTCTTCAATGAACTCAAAATTATTTCGCGTCATGACGTACAATTTTTATTGTTTTTCGTGATACGTTGTTCGGACTTTCTCCAAGTGGTAGGCACTTGCGAAGGTCGACAGAGGTGTTGGGATATTTTTCGATTTAGATTTTCGATATTTTGTGCCGTTCTCGAGATATTTGGGATATTATTAAAATCAGGACTTTCATCAAAAATGATAATTTTCCAATTTTTTTTTTCTAGTGAAGAGGCAATTTTGAGTAGCAATGTATAGGGACTTTTTTGTTGGTCGTTTGGATTTCTATCGAATTTCGGGCGAAAAACATACACTTGTCTGTCACTTTTTTTTCTCAATGAACTTTGAATTATTTCGCGTCATGACGTACAAATTTTTTTGTTTTTCGTGATACGGTGTTCGGACTTTCTCCAAGTGGTAGGCCCTTGCAAAAGTCCACAGGAGTGTTGGAGTATTTTTTGATCTAGATTTTCGATATTTTGTGCCGTTCTCAAGATATTTGAGAAAATATGAATATCGGGACTTGAAAAAAATTCATCAAAAATGATACTTTTCCAATTTTTTTTTTCTAGTGAAGAGGCAATTTTGAGTAGCAATGTATGGATACTTTTTTGTTGGTCGTCTTGATTTCTATCGAATTTCGAGCGATAAACATACACTTGTCATTCACTTCTTTCTCTTCAATGAACTTCAAATTATTTGGCGTCATGACGCACAATTTGTTATGTTTTTCGTGGTACGGTGTTAGGACTTGCTCGAAGTGGGAGGCCCTTGCGAAAGTCGACAGGGGTGTTGGGGTATTTTTCGATTTAGATTTTCGATATTTTGTGCCGTTCTCGAGATATTTGGAAAAATATGAATATCGTGACTTGGAAAAATCTAATTAAGAATGGTACTTTTCCAATTTTTTTTTCTAGTAGAGAGGCAATTTTGAGTGTATAGACTTTTCTGTTGGTCGTCTTGATTTCTATCGAATTTTGTGCGAAAAGCATGCACTTGTCATTCACCTTTATTTTTTTCAATGAACTTTGAATTATTACGCGTCATGACGTACAAATTTTTTTGTTTTTCGTGATACGGTGTTCAGACTTTCTTCAAGTGGTAGGCCCTTGCGAAAGTCGACAGAGGTGTTGAGGTATTTTTCGATTTGGATTTTCGATATTTCCTGCCGTTCTCGAGATTTTTTGGAAAAATATAAAAATTGGGACTTAGGACACTTTCATCAAAATTGATACTTTTCCAATTTTTTTTTTCTAGTGAAGAGGCAATTTTGAGTATCAATGTATGGAGACTTTCTTGTTGGTCGTCTGGATTTCTATCGAATCTCGGGCGAAAAACATACACTTGTCATTCACTTTTTTTCTCTTCAATGAACTCAAAATTATTTCGCGTCATGACGTACAATTTTTTTTGTTTTTCGTGATACGTTGTTCGGACTTTCTCCAAGTGGTAGGCACTTGCGAAGGTCGACAGAGGTGTTGAGGTATTTTTCGATTCAGATTTTCGATATTTTGTGCCGTTCTCGAGATATTTGGGAAAATATTAAAATCGGGACTTTCATCAAAAATGATAATTTTCCATTTTTTTTTTCTAGTAAAGAGGCAATTTTGAGTAGCAATGTATAGGGACTTTTTTGTTGGTCGTTTGGATTTCTATCGAATTTCGGGCGAAAAACATACACTTGTCTGTCACTTTTTTTTTTCAATGAACTTTGAATCATTTCGCGTCATGACGTACAAATTTCTTTGTTTTTCGTGATACGGTGTTCGGACTTTCTCCAAGTATTAGGCCCTTGCGGAAGTCGACAGCCGTGTTGGGGTATTTCTCGATTTAGATTTTCGATATTTTGTGCCGTTCTCGAGATATTTGAGAAAATATGAATATCGGGACTTGGAAAAATCTAATTAAGAATGGTACTTTTCCAATGTTTTTTTCTTGTAGAGAGGCAATTTTGAGTAGCAATGTAAAGACTTTTTTGTTGGTCGTCTTGATTTCTATCGAATTTTGTGCGAAAAGCATACACTTGTCATTCACCTTTATTGATTTCAATGAACTTTGAATTATTACGCGTCATGACGTACACATTTTTTTGTTTTTCGTGATACGGTGTTCAGACTTTCTTCAAGTGGTAGGCCCTTGCGAAAGTCGACAGAGGTGTTGAGGTATTTTTCGATTTGGATTTTCGATATTTCGTGCCGTTCTCGAGATTTTTTGGAAAAATATAAAAATTGGGACTTAGGAAACTTTCATCAAAATTGATACTTTTCCAATTGTTTTTTCTAGTAAAGAGGCAATTTTGAGTATCAATGTATGGAGACTTTTTTGTTGGTCGTCTGGATTTTTATCGAATTTCAGGCGAAAAACATACACATGTCTTTCACTCTTTTTTTCTTCAATAAAATTAGAATTATTTTGCGTCATGACGTCGTACTAACTTTTTTGTTTTTCGTGATACGGTGTTCGGACTTTCTCCAAGTGGTAGGCCCTTGCGAAAGTCGACAGGGGTGTTGGAGTATTTTTTGATTTAGATTTTCGATATTTTGTGCCGTTCTCGAGATATTTGGGAACATATAAATATCGGTTAAAAAAAAAATTCATCAAAAATGATACTTTTCCAAATTTTTTTCCTAGTTAAGAGCCAATTTTGAGTTGCAATGTATAGAGACTTTTTTGTTGGTCGTCTTGATTACTATCGAATTTCGGGCGATAAACATACACTTGTCATTCACCTTTTTTCTTTCAATGAACTTAAGATTATTTCGCGTCATGACGTACATTTTTTTTTGTTTTTCGTGATACGGTGTTCGGACTTTCTCCAAGTGGTAGGCCCTTGCGAAAGTCGACAAGGGTGTTGGGGTATTTTTTGATTCAGATTTTCGATATTCTGTGCCGTTCTCGAGATATTTGGGAAAATATGAATATCGGGACATGAAAAAATTTCATTAAGAATGGTACTTTTCCATTTTTTTTTTCTAGTAGAGAGGCAATTTCGAGTAGCAATGTATAGACTTTTCTGTTGGTCGTCTTGATTTCTATCATTTCTATCGAATTTTGTGCGAAAAGCATACACTTGTCATTCACCTTTATTTACTTCAATGAACTTTGAATTATTACGCGTCATGACGTACAATTTTTTTTTTGTTTTTCGTGATACGGTAATCGGAATTTCTCCAAGTGGAAGGCCCTTGCGAAAGTCGACAGGGGTGTTTGGGTATTTTTTGATTTAGATTTTCGATATTTTGTGCCGTTTTCGAGATATTTGGGAAAATATGAATATCGGGACTTGAAAAAATTTCATCAAAAATGATACTTTTCCAATTTTTCTTCTTCTAGTGGAGAAGTAATTTTGAGTAGCAATGTATAGAGACTTTTTTGTTGGTCGTTTTGATTTTTATCGAATTTCGGGCGATAAACATACACTTGTCATTCACTTCTTTTTCTTCAATGAACTCAAAATCATTTCGCGTCATGACGTAAATTTTTTTTGTTTTTCTTTATACGGTGTTCGGACTTTCTCCAAGTGGAAGGCCCTTGTGAAAGTCGACAGGGGTGTTAGGGTATTTTTCGATTTGGATTTTCGATAATTTGTGCCGTTTTCGAGATATTTATGAAAATATGAATATCGGGACTTAAAAAAATTTCATCAAAAATGATACTTTTCCAATTTTTCTTCTTCTAGTGGAGAGGTAATTTTGAGTAGCAATGTATAGAGACTTTTTTGTTGGTCGTCTTGATTCCTATCGAATCTCGGGCGAAAAACATACACTTGTCATTCACTTTTTTTTTCTTCAATGAACTCAAAATTATTTCGCGTCATGACGTACAATTTTATTTGTTTTTCGTGATACGTTGTTCGGACTTTCTCCAAGTGGTAGGCCCTTGCGAAGGTCGACAGAGGTGTTGGGGTATTTGTCGATTCAGATTTTCGATATTTTGTGCCGTTCTCGGGATATTTGGGAAAATATAAAAATCGGGACTTAGGAAACTTTCATCAAAAATGATAATTTTCCAATTTTTTTTTTCTAGTAAAGAGGCAATTTTGAGTAGCAATGTATAGGGACTTTTTTGTTGGTCGTCTGGATTTCTATTGAATTTCGGGCGGAAAACATACACTTGTCTGTCACTTTTTTTTTCAATGAACTTTGAATTATTTCGCGTCATGACGTACAATTTTTTTTGTTTTGCGTGATACGGTGTTCGGACTTTCTCCAAGTATTAGGCCCTTGCGAAAGTCGACAGCCGTGTTGGGGTATTTTTCGATTTAGATTTTCGATATTTTGTGCCGTTCTCGAGATATTTGGGAAGATATGATTATCGGTACTTGAAAAAATTTCATCAAAAATGATACTTTTCCAAATTTTTTTTCTAGTAAAGAGGCAATTTTGAGTAGCAATGTATAAAGACTTTTTTGTTGGTCGTCTTGATTTCTATCGAATTTCGGGCGATAAATATACACTTGTCATTCACTTTGTTTCTTCAATGATCTTAAAATTATTTCGCGTCATGACGTACAATTTTTTTTGTTTTTCGTGATACGGTGTTCGGACTTCCTCCAAGTGGTAGGCCCTTGCAAAAGTCGACAGGAGTGTTGGAGTATTTTTCGATCTAGATTTTCGATATTTTGTGCCGTTCTCAAGATATTTGGGAAAATATGGATATCGGGGATAAAAAATTCATCAAAAATAATACTTTTCCAATTTTTTTTCTAGTAAAGAGGCAATTTTGAGTAGCAATGTATGGAGACTTTTTTGTTGGTCGTCTTGATTTCTATCGAATTTCGGGCGATAAACATACACTTGTCATTCTTTTCTTTCTCTTCAATGAACTTCAAATTATTTGGCGTCATGACGCACAATTTGTTTTGTTTTTCGTGGTACGGTGTTAGGACTTTCTCGAAGTGGGAGGAGCTTGCGAAAGTCGACAGGGGTGTTGGGGTATTTTTCGATTTAGATTTTCGATATCTAGCATCTTGAATGCCCATTCAAGAAGTATATATGACAGCACATCATATGTGAGTGGAGTACTTTACTTTTTCATATCCACCAAAAACTTCGATTCCAACAAGCAAGACTCGGTTAACCGGCGTGTTCGCCACAACTTCGAATTTATCAATCTTGACAATAAGTCGGTCATACATCTCATAGGTAGACATTGTCTAGCGTTTCCTGTATCAAAATAACTCTCACAACAGGGAGAGCAAGAAACTTCGACTATGTTTACACTGTAACTTCGCATTCTAGCATCTGACATGCCTACAGTAATTGCAGATACGATTGCACTGAACATATAGGACGACTTCGAAGGACATACAACGGGAACAATAGGCAAGTGAAGATACTTCGACAACATCAGTCCGCATACCGTTTCTCTGTACTCTATCATCTCACATGGATACATCTGGAGCATATGAGTTCGCAACTATCATATAAAAAGACATCAAAGCAGGTATAACGCTCACAACAGGCAGAACAAGAATCTTCGACTTCGACTATATTTACACTGTACCTTTGCATTCTAGCATCCGACATGCCCATAGTTATAGCAGATACGATCGCACTGACCATAAAGGACGACTTCAAAGGACATATAACGAGAACAATAAGCAAGTGGAGATACTTCGACGACAACTTTGAAGGACTCATGATGAGAACAAAAACCGAGTGAAGATACTTCGAAAACTTCAGTCCGCACACTGTATCTCTGTATTCTTTCATCTTACATGGATACATTTGGAGCATATCAGTTCGCAACGATCATATGAGACGACATCGAAGCGGGAATAACGCACACAACAGGCAGAACAAGAAACTTCGACTCCGACTATGTTCACACTGTACCTCTGCATTCTAGCATCTGCCATGCCTAGAGCTATAGCAGATACGATCGCACTGACCATATAAGACGACTTCGAAGAACATATTACGAGAACATCAGGCAAGTGAGGAAACTTCGGCAACATTAGTCTGCACACTGTTTCTCTGTATTTCATCATCTCACATGGATACCTTTGAAGCATATCAAGTAGTAATACAAAGCGGATTGGTCGCCAGAGCTTCAATAAAATGCCGCTAGTTAGCGTTGGCGCTGGTGTCGCTGGTGTCGCTGGTGTCGCTGGTGGCGCGAAGTTCAAATTTGCAGATGGCGGCGGCGCTGATGGCGGTAAATTTGAAATTGTGAGGTTATGACATCTTAATCATGATGAATTTTTAAATAAATAAATTAAAAAAAGCTGTCACCGCCGGTGGGGGAAATTGAACCAGGGACCTTTGCATTATGAGGCAGCGTATATACGCACTGCGGTATTCCGACCTCCGTGATATTTCAATTATTTAAATGCTATTCAAACGGGATATCCATAGCTGGCGCGCGCGCGCTTATCTTTGCAACGGATCCATCGAGGTAGAGTGAAGCGAGAGATGCATTCCAGAGATAAGAAACTTCGAGTCGAAAATAATATCCATCGCAGGCGCGCGCGCGCTTATCTTTGCAACGGATCTATCGAGGTACAGTGAAGCGAGAGATGCATTCCAGAGATAAGAAACTTCGAGTTGAAAATAATATCCATCGCTGGCGCGCGCGCTTATCTTTGCAACGGATCTATCGAGGTAGAGAGTAAGGCGGCTCGAGCGCGCGGTGCTGCAACGTTGTCGGACGTATGTGTTTGGATGTTAATATTGTTACATTATTGTGTGTGGCAACGCTGTCTCGCTTCATGGCGTTCGAAGATCCAGTGAAGCGAGAGATCCCTTAGAATGATAAGCGCGCGCTCGTATTGGAAACGAATACTTGGATTATTTATTTATTTTAAAGTGGGTGACGTCATGCCGTTACCTTCATGGCGTTCGAAGTTCTAGCAAAGCGAGAGATCCCTTAGAATGATAAGCGCGCGCTCGTATACCCATTCCTCAAACTGTGACTTTAATGACAATAACAAGATTGAATTTTCATATACAGGGCGTTTGAGTTGATTGAAAATTGAAAAAAAATATATACAGAGTGTCCCACGGTTCGCGGTCCCATGTTTTAGCATGGAAGAAGTGTTTGAGTTGAAAGAAATATATACAGGGTGTTTGAGTTGATGAAGATTGAAAAAAATATATACAGGGCGGTACATGGGGGTGAAAGAATACGAAAACAAAGATAAATAATCTATTTATTTAAGTAATCCTTTTCTACAAAAATGACATGCCTCTTGAGAAGATGGCGGTCCATCCCAGTGTGTGGTCCAATCGGGACGATTATAATGAACGAAGCATGGCAGTTTGATTTGTAGGTTAAAGTTGCTGCGATATTCTTGAGGAAGTTTGTGCCACACCCTTAATAGCCCATAAGGATCTGCATATTCAATGAGACATTCTACTGGAATGTACTGCAATTCTTGTTCAGTGAATTTCACCAAAGCCATTGCAGGAGATTTCATCGAGTCGAAAATAATATCCATCGCTGGCGCGCGGTTATTTTTGCAACGGATCTGTAGAGGTAGAGCAAAGCGAGAGATGCGTTCTAGAGATAAGACACACAAGTATCACATCGAAATAAATTTATGGTGAAATATTTGCGATAACCGTCACATTGTTGCCAGACGTTGGAAATTATTATTTATGAAGTCGATAAGGTGTTGTCAGATTTTCAAAAAATATCTGATGTCGCGTAATACATGACATATGACGTATGACAGATGGTGTTTGCAATATGATGTATGTAGGGAGTGGAAGGATACGAAAGCAACTATATATTCTCTTATAGAGTAGTCATGGCTAATATTTGTGAGCGCTGTCATCAGCTGTGTACTGTACGAGAACTTTGTAATAATTGTTTTATAATAGAATGCCTCAATAGTGGAGAGCGGATTCCATTTAACATCAATTACACCTGGGAAAGTTTTAAAAAGAGAAAATTCACCTATAATAGACATCAGCTATTGTGTGAGAAATGTGGGAAATTCTTGAATAAAACTAACCTATACCACCATATGAGGAATGCCCATAGAGTGGACGCCACCAATTCGAATAACCTAGCTGATTAGCGGATGGCAGTTAATGGATTCAGAAGTCTTCAGATCACACCTATAGAAGTATTCAGAGGTATTCGGATGTCTTCAGAAGTCTTCAGATCACGCCTTCAGAGGTATTCAGAAGTCTTCAGATGTCTTCAGAAGTCTTCAGATCGCGCCTTCAGAGGTATTCAGATGTATTCAGATGTCTTCAGAAGTCTTCAGATGTCTTCAGATGTATTCAAGAGTCTTCAGTTGTATATCAGACACCATAGCGTTCACATCATGGAGCCACATTCATCAGAGCAAGCATTAGATAAATATCACTGTGCAGATTATGATAATGCTTATGGACCGAAATATGTTGACGGCAGATGGACACTTGGACATAAGAATCTACGCTTTGAGGACCAATACATAGGCGTAGATAATGTCGATTTTAAAAGTACTCTGGGTCTTTTGGAATTATTATTTTCCAAGAACCCTCGAAATTACACGCCTCTGGATCACCAGATGTATAAACAGATACTGGAAATCAGCTCTATTCATAGAGATCGATTAGGGCGATTACGAGGACAAGCTGATAAGGAGAAATTTGATAAAATCATCAGACCCCTCTTCAAAAATAAGACCAAGCCTAAACGTCCAAAGTCGAGCGTGGAGCCTGAAGCCAGTATTGGGAATGAAGAGTACAATATTTTAGATGAATGGACAGATCCGAATATCTTGGTGGATAGACTGAGATATTTAATGGAATCAGATAAGAACAACAACGAGATCGCCTTTATTCTTACTGAACTTGAAAATGTTGGTATAATATCTAAGAAATAAATGATGTCAAAATTATCCGTTTTTTATTCAACACCTGCTAGGCGAGTAGACTCACAATGACTACTCAACTTGGCATACAAAAATATATATTTAAAAACCCTGTATAATGACTGGTAGGTAGTGTGATGAAATCATAAACTTGGTTGACTTGCTGACTGTCTTTGGGCGACTGACATTTTTACGATGATAATCACTCTAAGAGTCACAAAAATGAAAAACGAGGTAGCGACATTTCTTGCTGACCCGCCCTGTATAGCAGAAATATTTTTTAGTGTGGGATATTGAATATTAGGTCTAGGACTAAAAACAGCTCTTGTTCCAGCTTGAACAGCTGTTTTTTGTGTGATTTCGATAGTTCCTTGTATCTCATATGGAACGATAAGAGAATCAATAATAATAGGATTATTTCCTTTATTATCCGTTAATTTTAGTCTATAACTCAGCTGATTTAATCATCTTTCTAGGCTTTGAAAGAATATGATTTTCTGTATACGCCAAATATAGAACAACCAAGATAACGGCATCCTGTTTGAACGCTCCAACTTGAACAGCTGTTTGATTTCGGTAGTTCGTTGATTTCGTGAAAAGACGATAAGAGAACCCGTGTATGTCTTTTATACCAACTCGTTAATTGTTGTCTATAGCTCATCTATTGTGAGAGTATCAGATTTTGAAATATTCGGCGGATTCAGTGGCAGATAAAATGCATAACAATGCTTGAATATAATATGCACACATGAAGACTATTTTTCATATAAGCCTCTCAATGTATAGGGTGAATCAGTCAGTATAGTCGGACAGTGGACTGAGTTTTACAAAAGAATCATATTATGTGATGCATGAAAGAAATGCTCAATAGATCATATTATCAATAAGCCAAAAAGAAACAACAAGTTGTATTCTTCTTTGCCAGTAGTCGGACACTTGTCTTTTATCGTGCAGAGTGAATGAAAGCACTCAAGTATGCTGCATAAGTTAAATCATACGAGCATTCTGTGTGAGTTATATACTACGCGTTTTCTATGACTACAGCAAAACTCTTCAGCTTGCTGATTTTCTCACAACTAATAGTCTGTCATTTCATGAAATTCGATATTGGAACATGGTGTATGTTTATGTGACAATTTTTGTAGAAAAATCAATTTATATTATACTTAACTAGAATACATTGGGCTGATAATTGAATAGGGTGTTCTCCTAGGAAAAAACACCTAAAATTCAATCAAAACTGTATTCGTACTTATTCCTATACCAAAGCAGGCTAATTTCATCGATAACAAATTGGAATGATTATACTAAATATTCCCCAATAAGATTACCAAAGAACCTGCTTAACTTCATGAACCATGTAATAAACGACAAAATTTAAATATATCTCTTCAGCATATTCATTGCTGAATTTATTTGTTATACCAGCCGATAGATGGCGGTACAACTACGTTGCTAAGAGTTACTAACAGCCGTCGGCCGAGCGTCAACAAATATGAGCCTCAAACAACTGTTATCATCTTCCATTGGTTATTGCACTGCACCGAACTTATATATTTTCGGATTCGAATTGTTACCTTATATCTGCAAATAGGTCGGTCATTCTCAGGATTTCAGAATGAAATTAATTCATACCGTGTCATCCATCACTGTCATCAAATAAGAAACATCCTAAAAGTTTCTTCAAGATGTTCCATATCAAGTACCCTGAATGTCTCTGGTACATCCCGTATCATCCCACAAACATTCTGATGGGATGTTTATAAGACATCGCAAATGCTGACAAGAATGTCCCAAGGAAAATAGGGATTTTCCAGAGTTGTTCCTATCATCCCATATGGATGGTTCTACGACGTCTTACGATGCCACACTCAGTAATTCTTAGAAAACATCTGAACAAAACGACTAAGTTCATCATAGGAAGTGTTTCCAAGATCTCCAAATGCGAAATCTCAGCCAATTTCATTGATATAATATGATCACAGGGCACCATTTATTTTCACCCAAAATAAAGATACTATATGAAGATCCTGAACAAGAATTGGAATCAATCAGTATACTACGACACCCAGATCCATCACGAAAGTTTCAGCAAAAAAACTATGATTTTTATTTCACGCGAAAAGCTACTACACAAGATACAGATATGACATTTTTCAGAGTACTGTTCCTACATATTATGGGGTTCAACATCCATACATACTCTGATGCTCCTAGATTTCATTCAGAGATACAGTCCATTCGCCTGATTGGTGTTTCTACACTCACTGATTCTCAAACAACATTGTAACATCACCGAAAAGACATCGACCTTCCACTTTTCTACAGATACACAGAAAATAATTTTCAGAGATTTCTACTATCATTCCATCGCTAGCAATACCAGTCAGACGCACTCAACAAATTCAGAAAACGCATTCTGTTGTCACCAATCTTGAATATGTCGAGCAACTCTTTACCAAAACTCATTAAATGACTGAGTTTACTATAGGAAGTGTTTCTAAGATCTTGAAAAGTTTAAAATTCAATACCTATACCTCCTGTTGTAGCCTGTGCATGATTTTCTTCGAATATAATAGGTATTATTTGCTTTGGTGTGCTTCAAGAGATAAATAATAATGATAATCTGACGCATATTGTAGCACCAAACATTCAAACAACGTATACCAATAATTATGAATTACCTTCTAAGACGAAAATATTTGGAAAATCATCTCTCTCTTATCAAGTGAGACATTCCCAGTTAGATTGAATATCCTATCATCTTTAAGGTATGCACGACGTTCTTCGAACAATGTTAGGATCTTCTCTCGTGCGCTCCAAGTGATAAAAAAGTATGAACTGGTGAAAATGTACCAGAACATGAAAAACGTGAAAAAATATTCAAATAGGCTATTATACATTATGGAGAATCGTATCCCAGCTATCACTCGAAATATTGACCAACTTCATCGATATAAAATAATGATAATGAACTAGATTCTCCACTTGACATATAGAAAATAAAAGATCAGAATCAAGACAAAAACATTGTCAGAGGAAAAATATTCAAATAGGTTGTTATCCTGTACACTATGGAAAATATAGTATCTCGGCTATCATTTGAAATATTGCCCAACTTCATCGATATAGAATAATCACAAGGTACCATTCTTTTCAACCGAAATAAAGATACCCTATGCGGATTATGGATAACTATTGAATTCAATCAGTATACTACGACACCCAGATCCATCACGCACGCTGCTTCACAAAAACTAGGATTTGCAAATACATGGATATACGCAGAGTTTCAATGCTTGCGAGATATCAATAAAGAATGGAGAGCCGTGAATAACCTATATCCTTATGTTATCTCCCATAAAGCTAGTATTGGGCTTTTTAATGATACTGACAATAGATGCGCGAATAGAATACTCTACTTTATGTACGACATCGTCACAAATTATGCTAGATAGATGACACTTGACAGATGCCATGCGACACCTGAAGCGTTTTCAAGATGATGTATAATTAAGAGGAGTCATATTACGCATGCGTCAAAACGTGACGGAAACATCACAAAAACAGCACGATTGAAATATTGCCTCGATAACATAATATAAGGATGGCACACCATTCTGACCGAATAAAATATGAAGAACATAAACCAATTATGAATTATTGAGGTCTTAGACAAAAATACTCGAAATGACTAATGTACACTGCGAAAATTAATATATCTCTTACTATCATTGCCAGACAGTTTAAGTATCCTATCCTATTCAATATCGTATCTAGGCTATCATTCGAAATATTGTCAAACTTCATCGATATAGAATAATCGCAAGGTAGTATTCTTTTCGAACCGAAATAAAGATTCCCAATGCTGATTATAAATAAAAGCTACTCTACGAAATACAGATACAACCTGTTCAAGAATACTGTTTACTCATATGGGTTCAGCACTCACTCATAATTATACGTTTATGCTCCTAGATGCCATCCAGAGAGACTAGCTATGCGCCTGGTGGACGATGCTACACTCACCAAGTCTTAAAAACATTGAAACATCGCAAATGAGTCGGAGAGAGTCGGAGACCTTTCCTTATTCTACAGATACTTCCGCTCCATTAACAAAATTGAAACATCACAGGAAAGCTGTTACTCTTCAGATATATGTTGAACAACTCTTTACCGAAACTCATAAAACGACTAAGTTTACCAAAGGAAGTAGTTCCAAGATACACCAATGTTCAATACTGCACCTCCTTTTTAACAACCTCCCTAGGCATGAGCGATGTTTCACGAACATAATAAGCATTTCCTTCAGTGCGCTTCAAGTGATGAAAGAATAATAATTCGACACCAATCATAGTACCAACCATTTGAATAACGTATAACAATCAGGAATTAACTTCATAGACAAAAATATTCCAACAGGCTATCATGCATTAGGGAAAATCATATATGTCTTGTCAGGTGAACTTTTCACCAATTTCATTGGTATGAAATGATCACAAGGTACCATTTCTTTCTACCCGAAATGCAGATACTAATGCTGATCCTGAACAAGAATTGAAATCGAACAGTATACGATACCCGGATATCCATCACGAAAGTTTCAACACAAAAACTAGGATTTTTATTCCAGACAACATGCTACTCTACAAAATACAGATACAACCTGTTTTAGAATACTGTCTACACATATGGGGTTCAGCAACCACATATACGTTAATGCTTCTAGATTCCATCAAGAGAGACAGGTCATCCGCCTGTTGAGTGATGCCACACTCACTAACAAGATAGGTTAGAGAGTAGGTTGACATCATTGGTTGAGATTGATGCTATATCAGCCTGGACTATCCAAGCTACGATAGGTTAGATCAATTTTTGGTGGTTCGTTTGAGATTATCAGACTCGCTCCGCTCGTCCGACAAACAAACAAACGAACCACCAAAAATTGATCTAACCTATCGTAGCTTGGATAGTCCAGGCTGATATAGCATCAATCTCAACCAATGATGTCAACCTACTCTCTAACCTATCTTGTTAGTGAGTGTGGCATCACTCAACAGGCGGATGACCTGTCTCTCTTGATGGAATCTAGAAGCATTAACGTATATGTGGTTGCTGAACCCCATATGTGTAGACAGTATTCTAAAACAGGTTGTATCTGTATTTTGTAGAGTAGCATGTTGTCTGGAATAAAAATCCTAGTTTTTGTGTTGAAACTTTCGTGATGGATATCCGGGTATCGTATACTGTTTGATTTCAATTCTTGTTCAGGATCAGCATTAGTATCTGCATTTCGGGTAGAAAGAAATGGTACCTTGTGATCATTTCATACCAATGAAATTGGTGAAAAGTTCACCTGACAAGACATATATGATTTTCCCTAATGCATGATAGCCTGTTGGAATATTTTTGTCTATGAAGTTAATTCCTGATTGTTATACGTTATTCAAATGGTTGGTACTATGATTGGTGTCGAATTATTATTCTTTCATCACTTGAAGCGCACTGAAGGAAATGCTTATTATGTTCGTGAAACATCGCTCATGCCTAGGGAGGTTGTTAAAAAGGAGGTGCAGTATTGAACATTGGTGTATCTTGGAACTACTTCCTTTGGTAAACTTAGTCGTTTTATGAGTTTCGGTAAAGAGTTGTTCAACATATATCTGAAGAGTAACAGCTTTCCTGTGATGTTTCAATTTTGTTAATGGAGCGGAAGTATCTGTAGAATAAGGAAAGGTCTCCGACTCTCTCCGACTCATTTGCGATGTTTCAATGTTTTTAAGACTTGGTGAGTGTAGCATCGTCCACCAGGCGCATAGCTAGTCTCTCTGGATGGCATCTAGGAGCATAAACGTATAATTATGAGTGAGTGCTGAACCCATATGAGTAAACAGTATTCTTGAACAGGTTGTATCTGTATTTCGTAGAGTAGCTTTTATTTATAATCAGCATTGGGAATCTTTATTTCGGTTCGAAAAGAATACTACCTTGCGATTATTCTATATCGATGAAGTTTGACAATATTTCGAATGATAGCCTAGATACGATATTGAATAGGATAGGATACTTAAACTGTCTGGCAATGATAGTAAGAGATATATTAATTTTCGCAGTGTACATTAGTCATTTCGAGTATTTTTGTCTAAGACCTCAATAATTCATAATTGGTTTATGTTCTTCATATTTTATTCGGTCAGAATGGTGTGCCATCCTTATATTATGTTATCGAGGCAATATTTCAATCGTGCTGTTTTTGTGATGTTTCCGTCACGTTTTGACGCATGCGTAATATGACTCCTCTTAATTATACATCATCTTGAAAACGCTTCAGGTGTCGCATGGCATCTGTCAAGTGTCATCTATCTAGCATAATTTGTGACGATGTCGTACATAAAGTAGAGTATTCTATTCGCGCATCTATTGTCAGTATCATTAAAAAAGCCCAATACTAGCTTTATGGGAGATAACATAAGAATATAGGTTATTCACGGCTCTCCATTCTTTATTGATATCTCGCAAGCATTGAAACTCTGCGTATATCCATGTATTTGCAAATCCTAGTTTTTGTGAAGCAGCGTGCGTGATGGATCTGGGTGTCGTAGTATACTGATTGAATTCAATAGTTATCCATAATCCGCATAGGGTATCTTTATTTCGGTTGAAAAGAATGGTACCTTGTGATTATTCTATATCGATGAAGTTGGGCAATATTTCAAATGATAGCCGAGATACTATATTTTCCATAGTGTACAGGATAACAACCTATTTGAATATTTTTCCTCTGACAATGTTTTTGTCATGATTCTGATCTTTTATTTTCTATATGTCAGGTGGAGAATCTAGTTCATTATCATTATTTTATATCGATGAAGTTGGTCAATATTTCGAGTGATAGCTGGGATACGATTCTCCATAATGTATAATAGCCTATTTGAATATTTTTTCACGTTTTTCATGTTCTGGTACATTTTCACCAGTTCATACTTTTTTATCACTTGGAGCGCACGAGAGAAGATCCTAACATTGTTCGAAGAACGTCGTGCATACCTTAAAGATGATAGGATATTCAATCTAACTGGGAATGTCTCACTTGATAAGAGAGAGATGATTTTCCAAATATTTTCGTCTTAGAAGGTAATTCATAATTATTGGTATACGTTGTTTGAATGTTTGGTGCTACAATATGCGTCAGATTATCATTATTATTTATCTCTTGAAGCACACCAAAGCAAATAATACCTATTATATTCGAAGAAAATCATGCACAGGCTACAACAGGAGGTATAGGTATTGAATTTTAAACTTTTCAAGATCTTAGAAACACTTCCTATAGTAAACTCAGTCATTTAATGAGTTTTGGTAAAGAGTTGCTCGACATATTCAAGATTGGTGACAACAGAATGCGTTTTCTGAATTTGTTGAGTGCGTCTGACTGGTATTGCTAGCGATGGAATGATAGTAGAAATCTCTGAAAATTATTTTCTGTGTATCTGTAGAAAAGTGGAAGGTCGATGTCTTTTCGGTGATGTTACAATGTTGTTTGAGAATCAGTGAGTGTAGAAACACCAATCAGGCGAATGGACTGTATCTCTGAATGAAATCTAGGAGCATCAGAGTATGTATGGATGTTGAACCCCATAATATGTAGGAACAGTACTCTGAAAAATGTCATATCTGTATCTTGTGTAGTAGCTTTTCGCGTGAAATAAAAATCATAGTTTTTTTGCTGAAACTTTCGTGATGGATCTGGGTGTCGTAGTATACTGATTGATTCCAATTCTTGTTCAGGATCTTCATATAGTATCTTTATTTTGGGTGAAAATAAATGGTGCCCTGTGATCATATTATATCAATGAAATTGGCTGAGATTTCGCATTTGGAGATCTTGGAAACACTTCCTATGATGAACTTAGTCGTTTTGTTCAGATGTTTTCTAAGAATTACTGAGTGTGGCATCGTAAGACGTCGTAGAACCATCCATATGGGATGATAGGAACAACTCTGGAAAATCCCTATTTTCCTTGGGACATTCTTGTCAGCATTTGCGATGTCTTATAAACATCCCATCAGAATGTTTGTGGGATGATACGGGATGTACCAGAGACATTCAGGGTACTTGATATGGAACATCTTGAAGAAACTTTTAGGATGTTTCTTATTTGATGACAGTGATGGATGACACGGTATGAATTAATTTCATTCTGAAATCCTGAGAATGACCGACCTATTTGCAGATATAAGGTAACAATTCGAATCCGGAAATATATAAGTTCGGTGCAGTGCAATAACCAATGGAAGATGATAACAGTTGTTTGAGGCTCATATTTGTTGACGCTCGGCCGACGGCTGTTAGTAACTCTTAGCAACGTAGTTGTACCGCCATCTATCGGCTGGTATAACAAATAAATTCAGCAATGAATATGCTGAAGAGATATATTTAAATTTTGTCGTTTATTACATGGTTCATGAAGTTAAGCAGGTTCTTTGGTAATCTTATTGGGGAATATTTAGTATAATCATTCCAATTTGTTATCGATGAAATTAGCCTGCTTTGGTATAGGAATAAGTACGAATACAGTTTTGATTGAATTTTAGGTGTTTTTTCCTAGGAGAACACCCTATTCAATTATCAGCCCAATGTATTCTAGTTAAGTATAATATAAATTGATTTTTCTACAAAAATTGTCACATAAACATACACCATGTTCCAATATCGAATTTCATGAAATGACAGACTATTAGTTGTGAGAAAATCAGCAAGCTGAAGAGTTTTGCTGTAGTCATAGAAAACGCGTAGTATATAACTCACACAGAATGCTCGTATGATTTAACTTATGCAGCATACTTGAGTGCTTTCATTCACTCTGCACGATAAAAGACAAGTGTCCGACTACTGGCAAAGAAGAATACAACTTGTTGTTTCTTTTTGGCTTATTGATAATATGATCTATTGAGCATTTCTTTCATGCATCACATAATATGATTCTTTTGTAAAACTCAGTCCACTGTCCGACTATACTGACTGATTCACCCTATACATTGAGAGGCTTATATGAAAAATAGTCTTCATGTGTGCATATTATATTCAAGCATTGTTATGCATTTTATCTGCCACTGAATCCGCCGAATATTTCAAAATCTGATACTCTCACAATAGATGAGCTATAGACAACAATTAACGAGTTGGTATAAAAGACATACACGGGTTCTCTTATCGTCTTTTCACGAAATCAACGAACTACCGAAATCAAACAGCTGTTCAAGTTGGAGCGTTCAAACAGGATGCCGTTATCTTGGTTGTTCTATATTTGGCGTATACAGAAAATCATATTCTTTCAAAGCCTAGAAAGATGATTAAATCAGCTGAGTTATAGACTAAAATTAACGGATAATAAAGGAAATAATCCTATTATTATTGATTCTCTTATCGTTCCATATGAGATACAAGGAACTATCGAAATCACACAAAAAACAGCTGTTCAAGCTGGAACAAGAGCTGTTTTTAGTCCTAGACCTAATATTCAATATCCCACACTAAAAAATATTTCTGCTATACAGGGCGGGTCAGCAAGAAATGTCGCTACCTCGTTTTTCATTTTTGTGACTCTTAGAGTGATTATCATCGTAAAAATGTCAGTCGCCCAAAGACAGTCAGCAAGTCAACCAAGTTTATGATTTCATCACACTACCTACCAGTCATTATACAGGGTTTTTAAATATATATTTTTGTATGCCAAGTTGAGTAGTCATTGTGAGTCTACTCGCCTAGCAGGTGTTGAATAAAAAACGGATAATTTTGACATCATTTATTTCTTAGATATTATACCAACATTTTCAAGTTCAGTAAGAATAAAGGCGATCTCGTTGTTGTTCTTATCTGATTCCATTAAATATCTCAGTCTATCCACCAAGATATTCGGATCTGTCCATTCATCTAAAATATTGTACTCTTCATTCCCAATACTGGCTTCAGGCTCCACGCTCGACTTTGGACGTTTAGGCTTGGTCTTATTTTTGAAGAGGGGTCTGATGATTTTATCAAATTTCTCCTTATCAGCTTGTCCTCGTAATCGCCCTAATCGATCTCTATGAATAGAGCTGATTTCCAGTATCTGTTTATACATCTGGTGATCCAGAGGCGTGTAATTTCGAGGGTTCTTGGAAAATAATAATTCCAAAAGACCCAGAGTACTTTTAAAATCGACATTATCTACGCCTATGTATTGGTCCTCAAAGCGTAGATTCTTATGTCCAAGTGTCCATCTGCCGTCAACATATTTCGGTCCATAAGCATTATCATAATCTGCACAGTGATATTTATCTAATGCTTGCTCTGATGAATGTGGCTCCATGATGTGAACGCTATGGTGTCTGATATACAACTGAAGACTCTTGAATACATCTGAAGACATCTGAAGACTTCTGAAGACATCTGAATACATCTGAATACCTCTGAAGGCGCGATCTGAAGACTTCTGAAGACATCTGAAGACTTCTGAATACCTCTGAAGGCGTGATCTGAAGACTTCTGAAGACATCCGAATACCTCTGAATACTTCTATAGGTGTGATCTGAAGACTTCTGAATCCATTAACTGCCATCCGCTAATCAGCTAGGTTATTCGAATTGGTGGCGTCCACTCTATGGGCATTCCTCATATGGTGGTATAGGTTAGTTTTATTCAAGAATTTCCCACATTTCTCACACAATAGCTGATGTCTATTATAGGTGAATTTTCTCTTTTTAAAACTTTCCCAGGTGTAATTGATGTTAAATGGAATCCGCTCTCCACTATTGAGGCATTCTATTATAAAACAATTATTACAAAGTTCTCGTACAGTACACAGCTGATGACAGCGCTCACAAATATTAGCCATGACTACTCTATAAGAGAATATATAGTTGCTTTCGTATCCTTCCACTCCCTACATACATCATATTGCAAACACCATCTGTCATACGTCATATGTCATGTATTACGCGACATCAGATATTTTTTGAAAATCTGACAACACCTTATCGACTTCATAAATAATAATTTCCAACGTCTGGCAACAATGTGACGGTTATCGCAAATATTTCACCATAAATTTATTTCGATGTGATACTTGTGTGTCTTATCTCTAGAACGCATCTCTCGCTTTGCTCTACCTCTACAGATCCGTTGCAAAAATAACCGCGCGCCAGCGATGGATATTATTTTCGACTCGATGAAATCTCCTGCAATGGCTTTGGTGAAATTCACTGAACAAGAATTGCAGTACATTCCAGTAGAATGTCTCATTGAATATGCAGATCCTTATGGGCTATTAAGGGTGTGGCACAAACTTCCTCAAGAATATCGCAGCAACTTTAACCTACAAATCAAACTGCCATGCTTCGTTCATTATAATCGTCCCGATTGGACCACACACTGGGATGGACCGCCATCTTCTCAAGAGGCATGTCATTTTTGTAGAAAAGGATTACTTAAATAAATAGATTATTTATCTTTGTTTTCGTATTCTTTCACCCCCATGGACCGCCCTGTATATATTTTTTTCAATCTTCATCAACTCAAACACCCTGTATATATTTCTTTCAACTCAAACACTTCTTCCATGCTAAAACATGGGACCGCGAACCGTGGGACACTCTGTATATATTTTTTTTCAATTTTCAATCAACTCAAACGCCCTGTATATGAAAATTCAATCTTGTTATTGTCATTAAAGTCACAGTTTGAGGAATGGGTATACGAGCGCGCGCTTATCATTCTAAGGGATCTCTCGCTTTGCTAGAACTTCGAACGCCATGAAGGTAACGGCATGACGTCACCCACTTTAAAATAAATAAATAATCCAAGTATTCGTTTCCAATACGAGCGCGCGCTTATCATTCTAAGGGATCTCTCGCTTCACTGGATCTTCGAACGCCATGAAGCGAGACAGCGTTGCCACACACAATAATGTAACAATATTAACATCCAAACACATACGTCCGACAACGTTGCAGCACCGCGCGCTCGAGCCGCCTTACTCTCTACCTCGATAGATCCGTTGCAAAGATAAGCGCGCGCGCCAGCGATGGATATTATTTTCAACTCGAAGTTTCTTATCTCTGGAATGCATCTCTCGCTTCACTGTACCTCGATAGATCCGTTGCAAAGATAAGCGCGCGCGCGCCTGCGATGGATATTATTTTCGACTCGAAGTTTCTTATCTCTGGAATGCATCTCTCGCTTCACTCTACCTCGATGGATCCGTTGCAAAGATAAGCGCGCGCGCGCCAGCTATGGATATCCCGTTTGAATAGCATTTAAATAATTGAAATATCACGGAGGTCGGAATACCGCAGTGCGTATATACGCTGCCTCATAATGCAAAGGTCCCTGGTTCAATTTCCCCCACCGGCGGTGACAGCTTTTTTTAATTTATTTATTTAAAAATTCATCATGATTAAGATGTCATAACCTCACAATTTCAAATTTACCGCCATCAGCGCCGCCGCCATCTGCAAATTTGAACTTCGCGCCACCAGCGACACCAGCGACACCAGCGCCAACGCTAACTAGCGGCATTTTATTGAAGCTCTGGCGACCAATCCGCTTTGTATTACTACTATATCAGTTCGCAACGATCCTATGAGACGACATCGAAGCGAGGATAACGAACATAACAGGCAGAACATGAAACTTTGACTTCGACTATGTTAACACTGTACCTCTGCATCCCATACATGCCCACAGTTATAGCAGATACGATCGCGATGACCATCTGAGACGACTTCGAAGGACTCATAACGAGAACAATAGGCTAGTGGAGATACTTCGACGACATCAGTCCGCACACCGTATCTCTGTATTCTATCATCTCACATGGAGACCTTTAGAGCATATGAGTTCGCATCTATTATATAAGACGACATCAAAGCGGGTATAACGCACACGATAGGCAGAACAAGAAACTTCGACTTCGACTATGTTTACACTGTAACATTGCATTCTAGCATCTGACATGCCTACAGTTATAGCAAATACGATCGCACTGACCATATGAGACGACTCTGAAGGACTCATGATGAAAACAAGAAGCGAGTGAAAATACTTCGAACACTTCAATCCGCACATTTTATCTCTGTATTCTATCATCTTACATGGATACCTCTGGAGCATATCAGTTCGCAACGATCATATGAGACGACATCGAAGCGGGTATAACGCACACAACAGGCAGAACAAGAAACTTCGACTCCGACTATGTTTACACTGTACCTCTGCATTCTAGCATCTGACATGCCTAGAGCTATAGCAGATACGATCGCACTGACCATATAAGACGACTTCGGAGGACATTTTACGATAAAATCAGGCAGGTGAGGATACTTCGACAACATTAGTCTGCACACTGTTTCTCTGTATTACATAATCTCACATTCATACCTATGGAGCATATCAGTTCGCAACGATCCTATGAGACAACATCGAGGCGAGGATAACGAACATAACAGGCAGAACATGAAACTTTAATCGACCATGTTTACACTGCACCTCCGCATTCTAGCATCTGACATGCCTAGAGCTATAGCAGATACAATCGCATTGACCATATAAGACTACTTCGATGAAATATAACGAGAATAATAGGCAAGTGGAGATACTTCGACATCAGTCTGCACACTGTAACTCTGTGTTCTATCAACCCACATGGATACCTCTGAGGCATATATGTTCGCAACGATCATATGAGACGACATCGAAGCGGGTATAACGTACACAATAGGACGAACAAGAATTTGGAGGATTCATATTCTTTTTTCGGAACAATATATAGCACTGAAACTATCATTGAAGCAAAAAGAAATTTTAAAAAAAAATTCCAATCGTTCAATAGTTAACCAGGGGGGGTGTGACTTTATGGACACAATGTATGTTCGCAATGATCATATGAGACGACATCATATAAGACGACATCGAAGCGGGTATAACGCACACAACAGGCAGAACAAAAAACTTCGACTCCGACTATGTTAACACTGTAACTCCGCATTTTCGCATCTGACAGCAATGCGATTACACTGACCATATGAGACGACTTCGAAGGACATATAACGAGAATAATAGGCAATTGGAGACACTTTGACAACATCAGTCTGCACACTGTATGTTTGTATTCTATCATCTCACATTGATACCTTTGAAGCATGGTAGTTCGCAACAATCATATGAGTTGACATCGAATCGGGTATAACGCACACAACAGGCAGAACAAGAAACTATGACTTCGACTATGCTCACTCTGTAACATTGCATTCCAGCATATGTCGATCGCACTGACCATATAAGACAACTTCGAAGGACATATAACGAGAACAATAGGCAAGTGGAGATACTTTGACAACATCAGTCTGCAGACTGTATCTCTGTATTCTATCATCTCACATAGATACCTCTGGAGCATATAAGTTCGCAACGATCATATGGGATGACATCAAAGCGGTTATAACGCACACAACAGGCAGAACAGGAAACTTCGACTTCGACTATGAATACTTTGTAACTTTGCATTCTAGCATCTTGAATGCCCATTCAAGAAGTATATATGCCAGCTCATTATATGTGATAAGAGTACTATAGTTTTTCATATCCACCAAAAACTTCGATTCCAACAATCAAGAGTCGGTAAACCGGCGTGTTCGCCAAAACTTCGAATCTATCAATCTTGATAATAAGTCGGTTATACATCTTATAGGTAGACATTGTGAAGAGTTTCCTGATTCAAAAGAACGCTTACAACAGGAAAAACAAGAAACTTCGACTCCGACTATGTTACCACCGTAACTTCGCATCCTAGCATCTGACATGCCTACAATAATTGCAGATACGATCGCACTGACCATAAAGGGACGACTTCGAAGGACATATAACGAGAAAAATAGGCGAGTGAAGATACTTCGAAAACTTCAGTCTGCACACTGTATATCTGTATTCAATCATCTCACATGGATACCTTTGAAGCATATCAGTTCGCAACGATCATATAAGACGACATCGAAGCATGTATAACGCACACAACAGGCAGAACAAGAAACTTCGACTCAGACTATGTTAACACTGTTACTCCGCATTCTAGCATCTGACATGCCTACAGCTTTAGCAGATACGATCGCACTGACCATATAAGACGACTCCGAAGGACAAATTACGAGAACATTAGGCAAGTGAAGATACATCGACAACATCCGTCTGCACAATGTATCTCTATATCCTATCATCCCACATGGATACCTTCGGAGCATATCATTTCGCAACGATCCTATAAGACGACATCGAAGAGGGAATGACGCACACAACAAGCAGAACAAAAAACTTCGACTTCGACCATGTTTACACTGTAACTCCGCATTCTAGCATCTGACATGCCTACATATATAGCAGATACGATCACACTGAACATATAAAACGACTTCAAAAAACATATTACGAGAACATGAGGCAAGTGGAGATACTTCGACAACATCAGTCTGCACACTGTATCTCTGTATTCTATCATCTCGCATGGATACATTTGGAGCATATCAGTTCGCAATGATCCTATAAGACGACATCGAAGCAATGATAACGCACACAAGAGGCAGAACATTGAACTTTGACTTCGACTATGTTTACACTACACCTTCGCATTCTAGCATCTGACATGCCTACAGCTATAGCAGATACGATAGAACTGACCATATAAGTTGACTTTGAAGGACTTATAGCAAGAACAATAGGAAATGAAGATACTTTGGCAACATCAGTCTGCACACTGTATCTCTGTATTCTATCATCTCACATAGATACCCAAAGCATATATGTTCGCAACGAGCATATAGGACGACATCGAAGAGGGTATTACGCACACACCATTCTGGACAAGAAACTTCGACTTTGATAATGTTTAAACTGTTACTTTGCATTCTAACATCTGACATGCCTACAGTTATGGCAGATACGATCCCACTGACCATATAAGACGACCCCGAAGGACTATTACGAGAACATCAGGCAAGTGGAGAGACATAAACAACATCCGTCTGCACACTGTATCTCCATTTCCTATCATCCCACATGGATAGCTTTGGAGCATATTATTTCGCAACGATCCTATAAGACGACATCGAAGCGGGGCTGACGCACACAACAGGCAGAACAAGAAACTTCGACTTCAACCATGTTTACACTGTACCTTTGCATTCTAGCATCTGACATGCCTAATGCTATAGCAGATACGATCGCACTAACCATAAAAGACGACTCCGAAGGACATATAACGAGAACAATAGGCAAGTGGAGATACTTCGACAACATCAGTCTGCACACTGTATCTCTGTGATCTATCAACCCACATGGATACCTCTGGGGCATATATGTTCGCAACGATTATATAAGACGACATCGAAACGGGTATAACGTACACAACAGGCCGAACAAGAAACTTCGATTTCGACTATGTATACTTCGTAACTTTGCATTCTAGCATCTTGAATGCCCATTCAAGAAGTATATATGACAGCCCATTATATGTGAGTGGAGTACTATACTTTTTCATATCCACCAAAAACTTCGATTCCAACAATCAAGAGTCGGTAAACCGGCGTGTTCGCCAAAACTTCGAATTTATCAATCATGATAATAAATCGGTTATACATCTTATAGGTAGACATTGTCTAGTGTTTCCTGAATCAAAATAACTCTTACAACAGGGAGAGCAAGAAACTTCGACTATGTTTCCACTGTAACTTCGCATTCTAGCATCTGACATGCCTACAGTGATTGTAGATACGATTGCACTGACCATAAAGGACGACTTCGAAGGACATACAACAGGAACAATAGGCATGTGAAGATACTTCGACAACATCAGTCCGCATACCGTTTCTCTGTATCATCTCACATGGATACATCTGAAGCAAATGAGTTCGCAACTAATATATAAAAAGTCATCGAAGCAGGTATAACACACACAACAGGCAGAACAAGAAATTTCGACTTCGACTATATTTACACTGTAACTTTGCATTCTAGCATCCGACATGCCTATAGTAATAGCAGATACGATCGCACTGACCATATTGGACGACTTCAAAGGACGTATAACGAGAACAATAAGCAAGTAAAGATACTTCGACAACATCAGTCTGCACTGCAATCTTTCTTGCATCAACTGTATGCATGTCAGATTCTAGACTGCAGAGTTACAGTGAAAACATAGTCGAAGTCGAAGTTTCTCGTTGTGCAAGTTGTGTGCGTTATACCGCTTTGAAGTCGTCTCATATGGTCATCGCGAACTCGTCAGCTTCAACAGTATCCATGTGAGATGATAAGATAGAGAGATTGAG
Organism: Phaedon cochleariae; assembly: GCA_918026855.4. Classification (NCBI taxonomy): domain Eukaryota; kingdom Metazoa; phylum Arthropoda; class Insecta; order Coleoptera; family Chrysomelidae; genus Phaedon; species Phaedon cochleariae. Next base: position 16,609,257 of record OU896717.1, read on the forward strand.
TGTGCACACCGATGAAGTCGATGTAACTTCATTTGCCTATTGAACTCGTTATATACCCTTCAGAGTCGTCTTATACGGTCACTGCCATCGTATCTGCTTCAACTGTATGCATGTCAGATCCTCGACGGCAGAGTTACTGTGTAAACATAGTCGAAGCGAATTTTCTTGTTCTGCATGCTGTGTGCGTAAAACCTTCCTGAAAGTCGTCTCGTATGGTCATTGCGAACTTGTCTGCTTCAATAGTATTCATGTGAGATGATAGAAAAGAGAGATGTGTGCACTCCGATGAAGTCTATGTATCTTCATCTGCCTATTGTACTTTCTATATACCCTCCAAAATCGTCTTATATGGTCACTGCGATCATACCTGCTTCAACTGTATGCATGTCAGATGCTAGACTGTAGAGTTTCTGTGTGAACATAGTCGTAGTCGAAGTTTCTTCTTCTGCAAGTTGTGTGCGTTATACCCGCTCAGAAGTCGTCTCATATGGGCATTGCGAACTAGTTCGCTTCAATAGTATCCAAGTGAGATAATAGGAAAGAGAGATAGAGGTTGCACACCGATGAAATCGATGTCACTTCATTTGCCTATTTAACTCGTTATATACCCTTCAGAGTCGTCTCATACGGTCACTGTCATCGAATCTGCTTCAACTGTATGAATGTCAGATGCTGGACGGCAGAGGTACAGTGATACATAGCCAAAGTCGAGATTTCTTGTTCTGCATGCTGTGTGCGTTATTTCCGCTTGGGAGTCGTCTTATATGGTCAATGCAAACTTGTCTGCTTCGATAGTGTCCATGTGATATGATAGGATAGGGAGATATAGTGAGTACGACGATGGAGTCGTTGTATCCCCATTTGCCTGTTGCACTCGTAATACCCTTCAGAATCGTCTCATACGGTCACTGCCATCATATCTGCTCAACTGTATGCATGTCAGATGCTATACTGCAAAGTTACAGTGTTAACATAGCCAAAGTCAAGATTCCTTGTTCTGCAAGCTGTGTGCGTTATTCCCGCTTGGGAGTCGTCTTATATGGTCAATGCGAACTTGTCTGCTTCAATAATGTTCATGTGAGGTGATAGGATAGAGATAGATATATAGTGTGTACGACGATGGAGTCGATGTATCTCCATGTGCCTATTTCACTCGTTATATACCCTTCAGAGTCGTCTTATACGGTCACTCCTATCGTATCTGCCTCAACTGTATGCATGTCAGATGCTGGACTGCAGAGTTACAGTGTAAACATAGTCAGAGACGGAGTCTCTTGTTCTTCAAGCTGTGTGCGTAATTCTTGCTTGGAATTCGTGCTTCATACCCTCAAAAGTCGTCTCATATGGTCACTGCAGTCATATCTTCTCCAACTGTATGCATGTCAGATGTTATAATGCAGAGTTACAGTGTAAACATAGTCGGAGTCGAGGTTCTTTTTCTGCAAGCTGTGTGCGTTATACCTGCTCAGAAGTCATTCAATATGGTCATTGCGAACTTGTCTGCTCCGATAGTGTCCATGAAGGATGATAGGATAGAGAGGAATAGTGTGCACAACGATGAAGTTGTTGTATCCTCATTTGCCTATTGTACCCGTTATTATACCTCCGAAGTCGTCTTATACGGTCCCTGCAATCGTTCCTAAATCAACTGTATGCATGTCAGATGCTAGACTGCAGAGTTACTGTTGAAAACATAGTCGAAGTCGGAGTTTCTTGTTCTGCAAGTTGTGTGCGTTATATCTGCTCAGAAGTCTGTCTCATATGGGCATTGCGAAGTCGTCTTCTTCAATAGTATCCATGTGAGATGATAGGATAGAGAAATAGAGTGTGCACTCCGATGAAGTCGAAGCATAAGAGCTGATTTCATCAATGCATCACATTTGGGGTCTAGCTGTAATGGTTTCGGGGATATAAGGTGTCGAAACTATTCATTATTGGTCAAAACGGCTCTCATGTCCCTATCTCAACTTGTGATTTACTATCTACTGACAAATACAGGGTGGTTCAAGATTCAGAATTTTGATCACCCTGTATCTGTTCCAATTAAATGTTAGTAGATAGTGAATCACAAGTTGGGATAGGGACATGAGAGTCGTTTTGACCAATAATGTATAGTTTCGATACAAAAAAATGTTATCGTTGAAAAATCTCGATTTTGAACACCTTATATCCCCGAAACAATTACAGCTAGACCCCAAGTGTGATGCATTGATGAAATCAGCTCTTCGGGGAGAATCTAAAAATGCAATAAAATACAAGGTGTTCCATTGGAAATAACAAAGTTGTTGCTTCTTTTCGTTAGCAGCGGCAACGCCGCAGGGCTGAAAATATTGTAGGACGATGCCCCCCTCGAAAATGTAGTTGACGTGTTCCAGTTTCTTTTGATAATCCGGTTTTGGCGACCTACAAAGCCTCTGTTTCGTTTTCAAAGGCCCACTCTGTATACCCACCAAAGTCGTCTTATATGGTCACTGCGATCTTATCTGCTTCAACTGTATGCATGTCAGATGCAAAACTGCAGAGTTTCTGTGTAAACATAGTCGTAGTCGAAGTTTTTCCTTCTGCAAGCTGTGTGCGTTATACTTGCTCAGAAGTCGTCTCATATGGGCAGTGCGAACTCGTTCGCTTCAATAGTTTCCTTGTGAGTTGATGGGATAGAGAGATATAGTGTGAACAACGATGAAGTTGATGTATCTTCATTTGCCCATTGTCTCGTTATAAACCCTCCAAAGTCATTTTATATGGTCACTGCAATCGTATCTGCTTCAACTGTATGCATGTCAGATTTCAGACTGCAGAGTAACAGTGTGAACATAGTCGAAGTCGAAGTTTCTTGTTCTGCAAACTGTATGCGTTATATTTGCTTGGAAGTCGTCTTATATGGTCAATGCGAACTTGTCTGTTTCAGAAGTGTCCATTTGAGATGATAGGATAAAGAGATATAGTGTGCACAACGATAAAGTCGATGTATCTTCATTTGCCTATGGTACCTGTTATAATTCATTCAATTTCATTTTATTCGGTCACTGCAATCTTCACTGCATCAACTGTATGCATGTCAGATACAAGACTGCAAAGTTACAGTGAAAAACATAGTCGGAGTCGAAATTTTTTGTTCTGCAAGTTGTGTGCGTTATACCCGCTCAGAAGTCGTCTCATATGGGCATTGCGAACTCGTCTGCATCGATAGTATCCATGTGACATGATGGGATAGGGAGCCAGAGGGTGCACTCCGATGAAGTCGATGTATCTTCATCTGCCTATTGTACTTTCTATATAATCCCCAAAGTCGTCTTATATGGTCACTGCGATCATATCTGCTTCAACTGTATGCATGTCAGATGCAAGACTGCAGAGTTTCTGTGTGAACATATTTGTAGTCGAAGTTTCTTCTTCTGCAAGTTGTGTGCGTTATACCCGCTCAGAAGTTGTCTCATTTGGGCATTGCGTACTAGTTCGCTCCAATAGTATCCAAATGAGATGATAGGATAGAGTGATAGAGGGTGCACACCGATGAAGTCGATTTAACTTCATTTGCCTATTTAACTCGTTATATACCCTTCAGAGCCGTCTCATACGGTCACTGCCATCGTATCTGCTTCAACTGTATGCATGTCAGATGCTTGACGGCAGAGTTACAGTGAAAACATAGTCAAAGTCGAGATTTCTTGTTCTGCAAGCTGTGTGCGTTATTTTCGCTTGGGAGTCGTCTTATATGTTCAATGCAAACTCGTCTGCTTCGATAGTGTCCATGTGATATGATAGGATAAAGAGATATAGTGAGTACGACGATGAAGTCGATATATCCCCATTTGCCTGTTGCACTCGTAATATACCCTTCAGAGTCGTCTCACACGGTCACTGCCATCGTTTCTTCTCCACCTGTATGCATGTCAGAAGCTTGACGGCAGAGTTACAGTGTAAACATAGTCGGAGTCGAAGTTTCTCGTTGTGCAAGTTGTGTGCGTTATATCGCTCATAAGTCATCTCATATGAGCATCGCGAACTCGTCTGCTTCAATGATATCCATGTGAGATGATAGGAGAGAGAGATAGAGTGTGCACACCGATGAATTCGATTTATCTCCATCTGCCATTTTACTTGCTATATACCCATCAAAGTCGTCTTATATGATCACTACGATAATATCTGCTTCAATTGTATGCATGTCAGATGCTAGACTGCAGAATGACAGTGTGAACATAGTAGACGTCGAAGTTCCTTGTACTGCAAGCTGTGTGCGTTATACCTGCCTGAAAATCGCCTTGTATGGTCAATGCGAACTTGTCTGCTTCGATAGTGTCCATGTGACAGATAGGATAGAGATATAGAGTGTGTACGACGATGAAGTCGATGTATCCCTATGTGCCTATTTTACTCGTTATATACCCTTCAAAGTCGTCTCATACGGTCACTCCTATCGTATCTGCTTCAACTGTATGCGTGTCAGATGCTGGACTGCAGAAATACAGTGTAAACATAGGCAGAGTCGGAGTCTCTTGTTCTTCAAGCTGTGTGCGTTATTCCCGCTTGGAATTCGTCTCATTTGGTCAATGCGAACTTGTCTGCTTCGATAGTGTGGTAAGATATAGTGTGCACAACGATGAAGTCGATATATCCATATTTGCCTGTTTTACTCGCTTCATACCATCAAAAGTCGTCTCATATGGTCACTGCAGTCATATCTGCTCCAACTGTATGCATGTCAGATGTTATACTGCAGAGTTACAGTGTAAACGGAGTCGAGGTTCTTTTTCTGCAAGCTGTATGCGTTACACCTGCTTAGAAGTCGTTCAATATGGTCATTGCGAACTTGTCCGCTTCAATAGTGTCCATGAAGGATGATAGGATAGAGAGGAATAGTGTGCACAACGATGAAGTCGATGTATCCTCATTTGCTTATTGTACCTGTTATAATACCTCCGAAGTCATCTTATACGGTCCCTGCAATCGTTCCTGAATCAACTGTATGCATGTCAGATGCTAGACTGCAGAGTTACTGTTAAAAACATAGTTGAAGTCGGAGTTTCTTGTTCTGCAAGTTGTGTGCGTTATATTCGCTCAGAAGTCGTCTCATATGAGCATTACGAACTCGTCTCCCTCAATAGTATCCATGTGAGATGATAGGATAGAGAAATAGAGTGTGGACTTCGATGAAGTCGATGTATCTTCATCTGCCCATTGTACTCCCTATATACCCTCCAGGATCGTCTTATATGATGACTGCGATCATTTCTGCCTCAACTGTATGCATGTCAGATGCTAGACTGCAAAATTTCTGTGTAAACATAGTCGTAGTCGAAGTTTCTCGTTCTGCAAGTTGTGTTCGTTATTCCTGCTCAGAAGACGTCTCATATGAGCATTGCGAATTATTTTGCTTCAATAGTATCCATGTGAGATGATAGGATAGGGAGATAGAGTATGCACACCGATGAAGTCGATGTAACTTGAATTGCCTATTGAACTCGTTAGATACTCTTCAGAATCGTCCTATACGGTCACTGTCATCGTATCTGCCCCAATTGTATGCATGTCAGATGCTTGACGGCAGAGTTACAGTGAAAACATAGTCGAAGTCGAAATTTCTCGTTGTGCAAGTTGTGTGCGTTATATTGCTTGGAAGTTGTCTCATATGGTCATCGCAAACTAGTCTGCTTCAATAGTATCCATGTGAGACGATAGGATAGAGAGATAGAGTGTGCACACTGATGAAATTGATGTATCTTCATCTGCCTATTGTATCTGCTATATACCTTCAAAGTCGTCTCATATGATCACTACGAACATATCTCCTCAACTGTTAGCATGTCAGATACTAGAGTGCAGAGAGATATTTTTAACATAGTTGACGTCGAAGTTTCTTGTTCTGCAAGCTGTGTGCGTGAAACCTGCCTGGAAGTCGTCTTGTATGGTCATTGCGAACTTGTCTGCTTCGATAGTGTCCATGTGAAATGAAAAGATTGAGAGATATAGTGTGCACAATGTTGAAGTCGATGTATCCCCATTTGCCCATTGTACTCGTTATATACCCTTCAAAGTAATCTTATACGGTAACTGCCATCGTTCGTTCCCAACTGTATGCATGTCAGATGGTAGACTGCAGAGTTACAGTGTAAACATAGTCAAAGTCGAAGTTTCTTGTTCTGCAAACTGTGTACGTTATACCTGCTTAGAAGTCATCTAATATGTTCAATGCGAACTTGTATGCTTCAATAGTGTCCATGTGAGATGATAGAATAGAGAGATATAGTGTTTACGACGATGATGTCGATGTATCTCCATTTGCCTGTTGTTCTCGTAATATACTTTTTAAAGTCGTCTCATACGGTCACTGCCATCGTATCTGCTTCGACCTCATGCATATCAGATGCTAGACTGCAAAGTTACAGTGTAAACATAGTCAAAGTCGGGTTTTCTTGTTCTGCAAGCTGTGTGCGTTGTACCCGCTTGGAAGTCGTTTCATATAGTCGTTGCGAACTTGTCTGCTCCAATAGTGTCCATGTGCGATGATAGGATAGAGATATATAGTGTGTACGACGATGAAGTCGATGTATTTTATTTGCCTATTGTACTCGTTATGTATCCTTTTAAGTCATCCCATACGGTCACTGCCATCGTATCTGCTCAACTGTTTGTATGTCAGATGCTAGACTGCAGAGTTACAGTAATAACATGGCCAAAGTCGAGATTTCTTGTTCTGCGAGCTGTGTGCGTTATACCAGCTTGCGAGTCGTCTCATATGGTCAATGCGAACTTATGTGCTTCAATAGTGTCAATGTAAGATGATGAGATAGAGAGATAGAGTGTGCACTCCGATGAAGTCTATGAATCTTCATCTGCCTATTGTACTCTCTATATACCTTCCGAAGTCATCTTATATGGTCACTGCGATCATATCTGCTCCAACTGTATGCATGTCAAATGCAAGACTGCAGAGTTCCTGTGCAAACATAGTCGTAGTCGAAGTTCCTCCTTCTGCAAGTTGTGTGCGTTATACCCGCTCAAGAGTCGTCTCATATGAGCAGTGCGAAATCGTTTGCTTCAATAGTTTCCTTGTGAGTTGATGGGATAGCGAGATATAGTGTGCACAACGATGAAGTTGATGTGTCTTCATTTGCCTATTGTTCACGTTATATACCCTTCAAAGTCATTTCATGCGGTCACTGCATTCGTTTCTGCTCCAACTGTGTGAATATCAGATGCTTGACGGCAGAGTTTCATTGTAAACATAGTCGAAGTCGAAGTTTCTTGTTCTGCATGCTGTGTGCGTTATTCCTGCTTGGAAGTCGTCCTTAATGTTCGATGCGAACTTGTCTGCTTCAAAAATGGTCATGTGAGATGATAGTGTAACGTTCAATTTCCACGTTAACTCATTTCGTTACACAACCAAGAAAAATAGAATAAATAAAACTCGCCTTTCGATCACCCTGTACCTAAATTTATTTATTGTTATTCTCACAGCACAATGAACGCAAAAAAAGGTATTCTTCTATCCGTCTTTCGTGTGATAGGTATTCCTGAAGTAGATCTGTGTGTCTAACAGGTTTTTCGGCACTGCTTCCAAATAATGGATCACCTGGCTTTCGTAGCATTTCAACACACTCATCGATTCTTTATTCATCGGTTTCGGTGTAGTTAGCGCCGCTATGAACCCTGAAAACATATAAACATAATTATTTACTTAGGTATTGAGCAATTGAGTATGGTAGCAGACTATAGGCGAGATTGTATGGAGACTTGTAAGATGTACAAGTTGACTTTCAGACTTACCAGATAGTTGGTTGAATCCAATGTTTATTCGCTTCTAATCGTATCAGGCTGGTATAATCGAAGAATATTTGGATACGATTTATTTTTCTTTGTTTACACAGCGAGCTGCTGTTTGTTACATCATTTGACTTGACATCATGATATACATGACATTATTGTCATGGGCGTCAAGTGATGAAGTCTGATTTATGACAGACGTGAAAGAGCTGGGCGCTGATCATTCGTATCGATCCATTAGTAAGTGCCAATCTCTAGTGCAGGGTTGCCATATCTGGAAATATGAATTCCTGGATTGTAAAATTATATTTTAGCGGATATAGCTACGTATACTCACCCGGTTTGCTGTATGGAGAGTACCAGAGTGCTGTTCATCGAGTCTTTCATCCTGAAGGGAATTTTAGGCGGATAGGTTACCTTCTTTAGTGTCGACATCTATTGCACCAAGATGGAGTGACGTCACCATAGTTCATTGTTCTGTGGGCTTCTTTTGACAAGTGGTTGCTCGAGGCGACACCAGTGGTGTTCTGGGGGTATTCATTCATTTTGACTTCTAGTGGTTGAGAGTTAGAGTAATGGCGAAACGTTAGTCACAAAATTTTGATTATTGGTATCATCCTGCAAGGGGATTATTTTTGTTGACTATATTTACCGATGTCGGTGTCAGTTGGTTGATATTTTGTGGATATTTTGGAATGCTGACCCAAATTGGACTCGTTACGAGGATCTGAAGTTTTGCCAAACTCTCTCACGTGAAGTTATCCGAGCTGCTCCCTCAGGATACCAGTTGTATATTTAGGTATGTGGACTACCTTTTGCATCTTTTTTTTGTGTTGTGCTACCTTTGTGGTGATCCCGTGTTTCCAGAATCTAACGAAGCATTTTTTTTTCTTGTCGATAGAATTCATGGTATCGTCATTTCCTCAAGGACAGATGCAATAAGGCCTATTATCACTTACCAGATGTTGATCCACCCGTTTATGCACTGTCGACGTTATTGACATAAATAACAAAAGGATGAAACAAACCTCTTGGCCAGGGTAAGTTGATTTTCCTAAAGATTTCATGGAGAATTGTTGATTCTTTTTTTTATGACTTGGGAAAAATCACAGGACAGTCTGTGAGTAACAGCTTGTTATTTTTCTAACGTAGCTGGGCTAGTTGTTCCTATTTTTCTAATATTATACAGTGAATATCACTGGCTATTTCATTCATTCAATTCTTATCCTTATAGTAGGTATGTTTTGAAATGGAGAATAAAAGTTCAAAAAGAAGAATATCACTGGGTTATGTAAACCAGTTGCTTGTTTGATTCCTATAGTTTGGAGAAGCATTAATCAAATTTTGTGTTTTTTTTATCAATTCCATTAGTCCATGGTAATTAGGACTAAATTTGAGTCTATTGGGGTATCTATTTCTGGGTAGATATAGTAATTGGATCATTTATTCCTAGGGTTCTTATTTTGGATACCAAACCAACCTTCAACATCATACATGGCATTGTACAGGGCGTTTCTATTGGAACAAGGGTACTATCACCAATCCAACAGCGCCTAAGAGAGTTCACTGGGACCGTGAGGCCCACCTCTTCACTTATACAGGGTGACACCATTGAAGAGCTGCACCACTGAGGACACGCAAAGTTTTAATGACCCTTAATTATTTCACAATGCTTTGCTTTACCCACATTTGCTAAATTTGCTAAATTTGCTAAAGGTGCTAAACTCGCTAAATTAGCTCTATTGGCTATATTGACTTCGAAGCAGCCATTTATATGGTCATTTTGCTAAGGTTGCTGCATTTGCTAAATGTGCTAAACTTGCTAAATTAGTCTTATTTGCTATACTAACTTCGTAGCAGCCATATATTTGAACATTTTGTGAAGATTGCTGTATCTGCTGAAATTTGCTGAACCTGCTAAAATTGTTCGATTTGCTATATATGCTTGAACTCTAGTATAATGGGAATTAGAAGATCTGCCACATTCGCTGACTTGCTAGAAGTGCTAAATTTGCCAAGTTTGCTGTATTTGCTAAATTGACCAACTTTGTTAAATTTGCTAAATTTTCTAGATTTGCTGAAGTTGCTAAATTGGCCATATTTGTTAGCTGAAGTTGCTGGATGTGCTAGGGATCCCAGATTTGCTGGATTTGAAAGATTTTCTAGATTGGCTAATTTTGATAAATTTGGCTAGATTGGCCAACTTGCAAGGTCTGCTAGGTTCGCTAAAGTTGCTGAGTTTGCTAAATTTGCTACATTTGCTACATTTGCTACATTTGCTAAATTTGCTAAATTTGCTAAATTTGCTAAATTTGCTAAATTTGCTAAATTTGCTAAATTTGCTAAATTTGCTAAATTTGCTAAATTTGCTAAATGTGCTAAAATTTGCTAAATCCGCTAAATTTGCTAAATGTGCTAAAATTTGCTAAATCCGCTAAATTTGCTAAGCTACCTACTAAGTCCTCTAGTTGGTGTATAATTTGATGTTTTATACCCTGAGTTTAACCAAGCTTGTTTCTTGTCTCTATTTATTGATACTCCCTGGGTAGACTTGTAAGTGGAAATTATTGTGCGCGCGGTATCGTTAAGTCGGAGGACATATCTACCCCAAACCTGTGCCTGAGCTCATGCGCTGCGTTTTGCCCTTCCGTGACACACTATAATATACTTGACTGCGGCCCTTTAATTTCTACGCTGCCCTTACCTTGTACTTGCTGCATGTTTAGGTGACTTCAAGGCTGTTGTTGCTATTATCGGTCACTGCTTAGTTGGTTTTGGGTTTTGTGCATTGGTGTTCGGATTTATATTTTTTTTTTGGTAAAAGTTGGTTCTGAGGCTCTGAACTGTCTCATCATTGACAGGCTTTTTTTATATGAATTGAAAATCTGTAGTCAATAAACACATTCGAGGGTGACCCGTATTTTATTTGATATATTCGACCTTTGTGATAACTTAGCCTCAATCTTGATTTGGTGAATTTGAAAGATTGAGTTTGATCAACGAAGGGTATTTGCACGGGGTAAATTCGCCTGGCGCCCATTCAACAACATATTTTCTAGTTATTTTTTTTCAACTTTCCCTACCACGAACCTCCCCTTCTTCGGCTGTAGCTGGTGCGGATGCCCACTTGTTATTCAACAATAGTGGTCTAGTGACCTTGTGCTTAGCACGATTAGTTAGGTTGCAATAGGATAGAGAGATATAGTGCGCACAACGATAAAAACGATGTATCTTCATTACCCTATTGTACCCGTTACAATCCCTTCGAACTCATCTTATACGGTCACTGCAATCATTCTTGCATCAACTGTATGCATGTCATATACAAGACTGCAGAGTTACAGTGGAAAACATATTCGAAGTCGAAACTTTTTGTTCTGCAAGTTGTGTGCGTTATAACCGCTCAGAAGTCGTCTCATATGGGCATTGCGAACTCGTCTGCATCGATAGTATCCATGTGAGATGATAGGATAGGGAGCCAGAGTGTGCACTCCGATGAAGTCGATGTATCTTCATCTGCCTATTGTACTTTTTATATACCCTCCAAAGTCGTCTTATATGGTCACTGCGATCATATCTGCTTCAACTGTATGCATGTCAGATGCTAGACTGCAGAGTTTCTGTGTGAACATAGTCGTAGTGGAAGTTTCTTCTTTTGCAAGTTGTTTGCGTTATACCCGCTCAGAAGTCGTCTCATTTGGGCATTGCGAACTAGTTCGCTCCAATAGTATCCAAATGAGATAATAGGATAGAGAGATAGAGGGTGCACACCGATGAAGTCGATGTAACTTCATTTGCCTATTTAACTCGTATACCCTTCAGAGTCGTCTCATACGGTCACTGCCATCGTATCTGCTTCAACTGTATGCATGTCAGATGCTTGACGGCAGAGTTACAGTGAAAACATAGCCAAAGTCGAGATTTCTGGTTCTGCAAGCTGTGTGCGTTATTTTCGCTTGGGAGTCGTCTTATATGGTCAATGCAAACTTGTCTGCTTCAATAGTGTCCATGTGATATGATAGGATAGAGAGATATAGTGAGTACGACGATGAAGTCGATGTATCCCCATTTGCCTGTTGCACTCGTGATATACCCTTCAGAGTCGTCTCATACGGTCACTACCATCGTTTCTTCTTCAACTGTATGCATGTCAGATGCTTGTCGGCAGAGTTAGAGTGTAAACATAGTCGAAGTCGAAGTTTCTCGTTGTGCAAATTGTGTGCGTTATATCGCTCGGAAGTCGTCTCATATGGGCATCGCGAACTCGTCTGCTTCAATGATATCCATGTGAGATGATAGGATAGAGAGATGGAGTGTCAAACTTCGAGTTCAACTTTCAAGTTCAAACTTCAAGTTAAACCTTCAAGTTCAACCTCCGAGTTAAACAGTCAAGTTCAAACTTCAAAATCAACCTTCAAGTTCAACCTACAAGTACAATCTTCAATTCGAACCTTCTTGTAAAACCTCCAAGTTTAACTTCAAGTTCAAACTTCAAGTTCATCCTTCAAGTCCAAACTTTGAGTCGAACCATCAAGTTCAACCTTCACGTTCACACTTTGAGTTGAAACTTCAAGTTCAACCTTCAAGTTCAACCTTCAAGTTGAACCTTCAAGTTCAACCTCCAAATTCAACCTTCGAGTTCAAACTTTGAGTTCAACCTTCAGGTTCAACCTCCAAGTTAAAACTCCAAGTTCAACCTTCAAGTTCAACCTTCAAGTTCAACCTTCAAGTTCAAACTTCAAGTTAAACCATCGAATGTGAACTTCAAGTTCAACCTTCAAGTTTAACTTCAAGTTCAACATTCAAGTTCAAACTTCAAGTTCAACCTTCAATCTCAAACTTCAAGTTGAACCTTCAAGTTCAGAATTCAAGTTGAACCTTCAAGTACAACCTTCAAGTTCAACCTCCAAGTCTAACTTCAATTTCAAACTTCAAGTTCAACTTTCGAGTTCGACCTTCAAGTTCAAACTTCAAGTTGAACCTTCAAGTTCAACCTTCGAGTTCAACCTTCAAGTTCAAACTTCAAGTTGAACCTTCAAGTTCAACCCTCACGTTCAAACTTCAAATTCAACTTTCGAATTGAATCTTCAAGTTCAACCTTCAAGTTCAACCTCCGAGTTCAAACTCCAAGTACAACCTTCAAGTTCAACCTTCAAGTTCAACTTCAAGTTCAAACTTCAAGTTCAACATTCAAGTTCAACTTCCAAGTTGAACCTTCAAGTAAAATCTCAGGATTAAACTTCAAGTTCAACCTCCAAGTTCAAACTTCATGTTCAACCTACAAGTTCAACCTTCAAATTCAAACTTCAAGTTCAACCTTCAAGTTCAACTTTCAAGTTCGAACTTCAAGTTCGAATTCAAAGTTCAACCTTCAAGTTCATACTACAGATTCAACCTTTGAGTTCAACCTTCAAGTTCAACCTCCAAGTTCAACTTCAAGTTCAACCTTCAAGTTGAAACTGCAGGTTCAACCTTCAATTTCAACCTGCAAGTTCAATCTTCAAGATCTTCCTTCAAGTTCAAACTTCGAGTTGAACCTTTAAGTTCAACCTTCAAGTTGAACCTTCAAGTTCAACCTTCAGGGTCAAACATCAAGTTCAACCTCCAAGTTCAACCTTCGAGTTCAACCTTCAAGTTCAACCTTCAAACTCGACCTTCAAGATTAACTTCAAGTTCAAACTCCAAGTACAAACTCCAAGTTTGAACTTCAAGTTCAAACTTCAAGTTCAAACTTCAAGTTCAATCTTCGAGATCATCCTTCAAGTTGAAACTTCGAGTTGAACCTCAAAGTTCAACCTTCAAGTTCAAACTTCTAATTCAACCTTCAAGCTCAAACTTCAAGTTGAACCCTCAAGTTCGAAATTCAAGTAGAACCTTCAAGTACAACCTTCAAGTTCAACCTTCAAGTATCACTTCAAGTTCAAACTTCAAAATCAATCTTCGAGTTCGACCTTCAAGCTCAAACTTCATGTTGAACCTTCAAGTTCAACCTTCGAGTCCAACCTTCGAGTTCAAACTTCGAGTAGAACCTTCAAGTTGAACCTTCAAGCTCAAACTCCAAGTTCAACCTTCAAAATTAAACTTCGAGTTGAACCTTCAAGTTCGAACTCCAAATTCAACTTTTGAGTTCAACCTTCAAGTTCAACCTCCGAGTTTAACTTCAAGTTCATACTTCAAGTTCAAACTTCAAGTCCAACCTTCAAGTTAAAACTTCAAGTTCAACCATTGAATGAAACCTTCTAGTTCAATCTTCAAGTTTAACTTCAAGTTCAACATTCAAGTCCAAACTTCAAGTTCAACCTTCGAACTCAGACTTCAAGTTGAACATTTGAGCTCAAACTTCAAGTTGAACCTTCAAGTTCAAAATTCAAGTTGAACCTTCAAATTCAAACTTCAAGTTCAACCTTGAAGTTCAACCTTCAAGTTCAACCTTCAAGTTCGACCTTCAAGTTCAAACTCCAAGTTCAAACTTCAAGTTCAACATTCAAGTTCAACATTCAAGTTCATTCAAGTTCAACCTTCAAGTTCAAACTCCAAGTTCAAACTCCAAGTTCAAACATCAAGTCGAACCTTCAAGTACAACCTTCTAGTACAACCTTCAAGTTCAACCTACAGGTTCAACTTCAAGTTCAACATTCAAGTTCAACCTTCAAACTCAAACTTCAAGTTCAAACTCCGAGTTCAACCTTCAAGTTTAACTTCAAGCTTAAATTACAAGTTCAAACTTCAAGAACAAACTTCAAGTTCAACCTTCAAGTTTAACTCCAAGTTCAACCTTCAAGTTGAATCTCTGAGTTCAACTTCGAGTTCTTACTTCAAGTTCAACCTTCAAGTTCAAACTACAAAATTAACCTTGAAGTTCAACTTCAATTTCAAACTTCAAGTTCGAACTTAAAGTTCATCTTTGCAGTTCAACCTTCAAGTTCAACCTCCGAATTCAACTTCATGTCAAACTCAAAGTTCAACCTTCAAGTTCATTCTCCGAATTAAACCTTCAAGTTCATACTTCAAGTTCAACCTCCAAGTTCAAACTTCAAGTTCAAGATTCAATTTCTACTTTCGAGTTCAACCTTCAAGTTCAACTTCAAGTTCAAACTCCAAGTTCAAACTCTAATTCAAACTTCAAGTTCAAACTTCGAGTTGAACCTTCAAGTTCAAACTTCAAGTTCAACCTACAAGTTCAACATCAAGTTCAACCTTCAAGTTTAACTTCAAGTTCAACCTTCAAGTTCAATTTTCAAGTTCAACCTCCAAGTTCAAACTTCAAGTTCAACCTTTAAGTTCAAGTTCAACCTTCAAATTCAAACTTCAAGTTCAACCTTCAAGTTCAACCTTCAAGTTCAACCTTCAAGTTCAACTTCAAGTTCAAACTTCAAGTTCAAACTTCAAGTTGAACCTTCAAGTACAACCTTCAAGTTCAACCTACAAGTTTTACTTCAAGTTCAACATTCAAATTTGACCTTCGAATTCGAACTTCAAGTTGAACCTTCGAGTTCAACCTTCAAGTTCAACCTTCCAGTTCAAGTTCAAGATCAAACTTTAATTTCAACCTTCAAGTTCAACTTCAAGTTCAAACTTCAAGTTCAACCTACAAAGTTAACTTCAAGTTCAACATTCAAGTTCAACATTCAAGTTCAACCTTCAAGTTCAAACTTCAAGTTCAAACTCCGAGTTCAACCTTCAAGTTCAACCTTCAAGGTCAAACTTCAAGTTCAACCTTCAAGTTCAACCTTCAAGTTCAACGTTCAAGTCCAAACTTCAAGTTGAACCTTCAAGTTGAACCTTCAGGTTGAACCCTCAAGTTCAACCTTCAAGTTCAACCTTCAAGTTTAACTTCAAGTTCAATCTTCAATTCCAAACTTCAAGTTCAAATTTCAAGTTCAACCTTCAAGTTCAATTTTCAAGTTCAAGATTCAAGTTCATCCTTCAAGTTCAACCTTCAAGTTCAACCTTCAAGTTCAACTTCAAGTTCCAACTTCAAGTTCAAACTTCAAGTTGAACCTTCAAGTACGACCTTCAAGTTCAGCCTACAAGTTTTACTGCAAGTTCAACATTCAAGTTCGACCTTCAAATTCGAACTTCACGTTGAACCTTCGAGTTCTACCTCAAAGGTTCAACCTCCAAGTTCAACTTCAAGTTCAAACTTTGAGTTCAAACTTCGAGTTGAACCTTCAAGAACAACCTTCAAGTTCAACCTACAAGTTTTACTTCAAGTTCAACATTCAAGTTTGACCTCCAAATTCAAACTTCAAGTTGAACCTTCGAGTTCAACCTTCAAGTTCAAACTTCAAGTTCAAACATCGAGTTCAAACTCCAAGTTCGACTTCGAGTTCAACCTTCAAGTTCAACCTCAAAGTTCAACCTCCAAGTTCAACCTCCAAGCTCAAGTTCAACCTTCAAATTGAACTCCAAGTTCAAACGTCAAGTTCAACCGTCAAGTTCAACCTTCAAGTTAAAAATTCGAGTTCAAACTTCTAGTTCAACCTTCAAGTTCAAACTTCGAGTTGAACCTTCAAGTTCAAACTTCAAGTTCAACCTACAAGTTCAACATCAAGTTCAACCTTCAAGTTTAACTTCAAGTTCAACCTTCAAGTTCAATTT
This sequence comes from Phaedon cochleariae, assembly GCA_918026855.4. Classification (NCBI taxonomy): domain Eukaryota; kingdom Metazoa; phylum Arthropoda; class Insecta; order Coleoptera; family Chrysomelidae; genus Phaedon; species Phaedon cochleariae. Next base: position 16,625,625 of record OU896717.1, read on the forward strand.
TCAAGTTCAACCTCCAAGTTCAAACTTCAAGTTCAACCTTTAAGTTCAAGTTCAACCTTCAAATTCAAACTTCAAGTTCAACCTTCAAGTTCAACCTTCAAGTTCAACCTTCAAGTTCAACTTCAAGTTCAAACTTCAAGTTCAAACTTCAAGTTGAACCTTCAAGTACAACCTTCAAGTTCAACCTACAAGTTTTACTTCAAGTTCAACATTCAAATTTGACCTTCGAATTCGAACTTCAAGTTGAACCTTCGAGTTCAACCTTCAAGTTCAACCTTCCAGTTCAAGTTCAAGATCAAACTTTAATTTCAACCTTCAAGTTCAACTTCAAGTTCAAACTTCAAGTTCAACCTACAAAGTTAACTTCAAGTTCAACATTCAAGTTCAACATTCAAGTTCAACCTTCAAGTTCAAACTTCAAGTTCAAACTCCGAGTTCAACCTTCAAGTTCAACCTTCAAGGTCAAACTTCAAGTTCAACCTTCAAGTTCAACCTTCAAGTTCAACGTTCAAGTCCAAACTTCAAGTTGAACCTTCAAGTTGAACCTTCAAGTTGAACCTTCAGGTTGAACCCTCAAGTTCAACCTTCAAGTTCAACCTTCAAGTTTAACTTCAAGTTCAATCTTCAATTCCAAACTTCAAGTTCAAATTTCAAGTTCAACCTTCAAGTTCAATTTTCAAGTTCAAGATTCAAGTTCATCCTTCAAGTTCAACCTTCAAGTTCAACCTTCAAGTTCAACTTCAAGTTCAAACTTCAAGTTCAAACTTCAAGTTGAACCTTCAAGTACGACCTTCAAGTTCAGCCTACAAGTTTTACTGCAAGTTCAACATTCAAGTTCGACCTTCAAATTCGAACTTCACGTTGAACCTTCGAGTTCTACCTCAAAGGTTCAACCTCCAAGTTCAACTTCAAGTTCAAACTTTGAGTTCAAACTTCGAGTTGAACCTTCAAGAACAACCTTCAAGTTCAACCTACAAGTTTTACTTCAAGTTCAACATTCAAGTTTGACCTCCAAATTCGAACTTCAAGTTGAACCTTCGAGTTCAACCTTCAAGTTCAAACTTCAAGTTCAAACATCGAGTTCAAACTCCAAGTTCGACTTCGAGTTCAACCTTCAAGTTCAACCTCAAAGTTCAACCTCCAAGTTCAACCTCCAAGCTCAAGTTCAACCTTCAAATTGAACTCCAAGTTCAAACGTCAAGTTCAACCGTCAAGTTCAACCTTCAAGTTAAAAATTCGAGTTCAAACTTCTAGTTCAACCTTCAAGTTCAACTTCAAGTTCAAACTTCAAGTTGGACCATCAAGTACAACCTTCAAGTTCAACCTACAAGTTCAACTTCAAGTTCAACATTCAAGTTCTAATTTCAAGTTCAAACTTCGAGTTCAAACTCCAAGTTCAACCTTCAAGCTCAAACTTCGAGTTTAACCTTCAAGTTCTAACTCCAAGTTCAACCTTCAAGTTCAACCTTCAAAATCTTCAATTTCATACTTCAAGTTCAAACTTCAAGTTCAACCTTCAAGTTCAAACTTCAAGTTCAAGATTCAAGTTCAACCCTCAAGTTCAACCTTCAAGTTCAACCTTCAAGTTCAACTTCTAGTTCAGACTTCAAGTTCAAACTTCAATTCAAACTTCAAATTCAAACTTCAAGTTCAAACTCCGAGTTGAACCTGCAAGTTCAACCTTCAAGTTCAACCTATGAGTTAGACTTCAAGTTCAACATTCTAGTTTGACCTTCGAGTTCGAACTTCAAGTTGAACCTTCGAGTTCAACCTTCAAGTTCAACCTTCAAGTTCAACTTCAAGATCAAACTTCAAGTTCAACCTTCAAGTTCAAACTTCAAGTTCAAACTTCGAGTTCAAACTCCTAGTTCAATTTCGAGTTCAACCTTCAAGTTCAACCTTCAAGTTCAAGTTCAACCTTCAAGTTGAACTTCAAGTTCAACCGTCAAGTTCGACCTTCAAGTTCAAACTTCAAGTTCAAACTTCGAGTTCAACCTTCAAGTTCAAACTCCAAGTTCAAACTTCAAGTTCAACTTCAAGTTCAAACTTCATGTTCGAACTTCAAGTTCAAACTTCAAGTTGAACCATCAAGTACAACCTTCAAGTTCAACCTACAAGTTTAACTTCAAGTTCACCATTCAAAATCTGATTTCAAGTTATAACTTCACGTTCAAACTCCAAGTTCAACCTTCAAGTTCAAACTTCCAGTTTAACCTTCGAGTTCAACTTCAATTTCAAACTTCAAGTTCAACCTTCAAGTTCAACCTCCAAGTTCGAACTTCAAGTTAAACCTTCGAGTTCAACCTTCAAGTTCAACTTCAAGATCAAACTTCAAGTTCAACCTTCAAGTTCAACCTTCAAGTTTAACCTCTAACTTCAAACTTCGAGTTCAAACTCCAAGTTCAACTTCAAGTTCAACCTTCAAGTTCAACCTTCAAGCTCAAGTTCAACCTCCAAATTGAACTTCAAGTTCAACTGTCAAGTTCAACCTTCAAGTTCAAACTCCAAGTTCAACCTTCATGTTCAACCTTCAAGTTCAAACTTCAAGTTCAACCTTCAAGTTCAACCTTCAAGTTCAACCTTCAAGTTCAACCTTCAAGTTCAACTTCAAGTTTATAGTTCAAGTTGAACCTTCAAGTTGAACCTTCAAGTTGAACCTTCAAGTTGAACCTTCAAGTTAAACCTTCAAGTTGAACCTTCAAGTTCAACCTTCAAGTTTGACTTCAAGTTCAATCTTCAATTTCAAACTTCTAGTTCAAACTTCAAGTTCAACCTTCGAGTTCAAACTTCAAGTTCAAGATTCAAGTTCAACCTTCAAGTTCAACCTTCAAGTTCAACTTCAAGTTCGAACTTCAAGTTCAAACTTCAATTCAAACTTCAATTTCAAACTTCAAGTTTAAACTCCGAGTTGAACCTGCAAGTTCAACCTTCAAGTTCAACCTACAAGTTCAACTTCGAGTTCAACCTTCAAGTTCAAACTTCAAGTTCTTACTTCAAGTCGAACCTTCAAGTTCAACCTTCTAGTTCAACCTTCAAGTTTAACTCCAAGTTCTACCTTCAAGTTTGACTTCTAGTTCAACCTTCGAATTCAAATTTCAAGTTCAACCTTGAAGTTCAACCTTCAAGTCCAACCTTCAAGTTCGACCTTCAAGTTCAAACTCCAAGTTCAAACTTCAAGTTCAACCTTTAAGTTCAACATTCAAGTTCAACCTTCAAGTTCAAACTCCAAGTTCAAACTTCAAGTTCAAACATCAAGTTGAACCTTCAAGAACAACCTTCAAGTTCAACCTACAAGTTCAACTTCAAGTTCAACATTCAAGTTCAACCTTCAAGTCCAAACTTCAAGTTCAAACTTCGAGTTCAACCTTCAAGTTCAAACTTCAAGTTCAACCTTCAAGTTCAAAATTCAAGTAGAACCTTCAAGTACAACCTTCAAGTTCAACCTTCAAGTATCACTACAAGTTCAAACTTCGGAATCAACCTTCGAGTTCGACCTTCAAGCTCAAACTTCATGTTGAACCTTCAAGTTCAACCTTCGAGTCCAACCTTCGAGTTCAAACTTCGAGTAGAACCTTCAAGTTGAACCTTCAAGCTCAAACTCCAAGTTCAACCTCCAAAATTAAACTTCAAGTTGAACCTCCAAGTTCAACCTTCGAATTCAACCTTCGAGTTCAAACTTCAAGTTCAACCTTCAAGTTCAACCTTCAAGTTCAACCTTCAAGTTCAAACTCCAAATTCAACTTTTGAGTTCAACCTTCAAGTTCAACCTCCGAGTTTAACTTCAAGTTCATACTTCAAGTTCAAACTTCAAGTCCAACCTTCAAGTTCAAACTTCAAGTTCAACCATTGAATGTAACCTTCTAGTTCAATCGTCAAGTTTAATGCGAACTTATGTGCTTCAATAGTGTCAATGTGAGATGATGAGATAGAGAGATAGAGTGTGCACTCCGATGAAGTCTATGAATCTTCATCTGCCTATTGTACTCTCTATATACCTTCCGAAGTCATCTTATATGGTCACTGCGATCATATCTGCTTCAACTGTATGCATGTCAGATGCTAGACTGCAGAGTTTCTGTGTGAACATAGTCGTAGTGGAAGTTTCTTCTTTCTCAAGTTGTTTGCGTTATACCCGCTCAGAAGTCGTCTCATTTGGGCATTGCGAACTAGTTCGCCCCAATAGTATCCAAATGAGATAATAGGATAGAGAGATAGAGGGTGCACACCGATGAAGTCGATGTAACTTCATTTGCCTATTTAACTCGTTGTATTTCCTTCAGAGTCGTCTCATACGGTCACTGCCATCGTATCTGCTTCAACTGTATGCATGTCAGATGCTAGACGGCAGAGTTACAGTGAAAACATAGCCAAAGTCGAGATTTCTTGTTCTGCAAGCTGTGTGCGTTATTTTCGCTTGGGAGTCGTCTTATATAGACAATGCAAACTTGTCTGCTTCAATAGTGTCCATGTGATATGATAGGATAGAGAGATATAGTGAGTACGACGATGAAGTCGATGTATCCCCATTTGCCTGTTGCACTCGTGATATACCCTTCAGAGTCGTCTCATACGGTCACTACCATCGTTTCTTCTCCAACTGTATGCATGTCAGATGCTTATCGGCAGAGTAACAGTGTAAACATAGTCGAAGTCGGAGTTTCTCGTTGTGCAAATTGTGTGCGTTATATCGTTTGGAAGTCGTCTCATATGGGCATCGCGAACTCGTCTGCTTCAATGATATCCATGTGAGATGATAGGATAGAGAGATAGAGTGTCAACCTTCGAGTTCAACCTTCAAGTTCAAACTTCAAGTTGAACCTTCAAGTTCAACCTTCGAGTTGAACAGTCGAGTTCAAACTTCAAGTTCAACCTTCAAGTTCAACCTACAAGTACAATCTTCAATTCGAACCTTCTTGTAAAACCTTCAAGTTTAACTTCAAGTTCAAACTTCAAGTTCATCCTTCAAGTCCAAACTTTGAGTCGAACCATCAAGTTCAACCTTCACGTTCACACTTCAAGTTGAAACTTCAAGTTCAACCTTCAAGTTCAACCTTCAAGTTCAACCTTCAGGTTGAACCTTCAAGTTGAACCTTCAAGTTCAACCTCCAAATTCAACCTTCGAGTTCAAACTTCAAGTTCAACCTTCAGGTTCAACCTTCAAGTTAAAACTCCAAGTTCAACCTTCAAGTTCAACCTTCAAGTTCAAACTTCAAGTTAAACCATCGAATGTAAACTTCAAGTTCAACCTTCAAGTTTAACTTCAAGTTCAACATTCAAGTTCAAACTTCAAGTTCAACCTTCAATCTCAAACTTCAAGTTGAACCTTCAAGTTCAGAATTCAAGTTGAACCTTCAAGTACAACCTTCAAGTTCAACCTCCAAGTCTAACCTCAATTTCAAACTTCAAGTTCAACTTTCGAGTTTGACCTTCAAGTTCAAACTTCAAGTTGAACCTTCAAGTTCAACCTTCGAGTTCAACCTTCAAGTTCAAACTTCAAGTTGAACCTTCAAGTTCAACCCTCACGTTCAAACTTCAAATTCAACTTTCGAATTGAATCTTCAAGTTCAACCTTCAAGTTCAACCTCCGAGTTCAAACTTCAAGTTCAACTTTCAAGTTGAAACTTCAAGTTGAACCTCCAAGTACAACCTTCAAGTTCAAGCTTCAAATTCAACTTCAAGTTCAAATTCCGAGTTCAACCTTCAAGTTCAACCTTCAAGTTCAAACTTCAAGTTCAACCCTCAAGTTCAACCTTCGAGTTCAACCTTTAAGTTCAACCTACGAGTTCAAACTCCAAGTTCGAACTCCAAGTTGAACCTCCGAGTTCAACCTCACGTTCAAACTCCAAGTTAAACCTTCAAGTACAACCTTCAAGTTCAACCTTCAAGTTCAACTTCAAGTTCAACATTCAAGTTCAACCTCCAAGTTGAACCTTCAAGTATGATTTCAGGATTGAACTTCAAGTTCAACCTCCAAGTTCAAACTTCATGTTCAACCTACAAGTTCAACCTTCAAATTCAAACTTCAAGTTTAACCTTCAAGTTCAACCTTCAAGTTCGAACTTCAAGTTCAAATTTGAAGTTCAACCTTCAAGTTCATACTTCAGATTCAACCTTTGAGTTCAACCTTCAAGTTCAACCTCCAAGTTCAACTTCAAGTTCAACTTCAAGTTCAACCTTCGAGTTGAAACTGCAGGTTCAACCTTCAATTCCAACCTACAAGTTCAATCTTCAAGATCTTCCTTCAAGTTCAAACTTCGAGTTGAACCTTCAAGTTCAACCTTCAAGTTGAACCTTCAAGTTCAACCTTCAGGGTCAAACATCAAGTTCAACCTCCAAGTTCAACCTTCGAGTTCAACCCTCAAGTTCAACCTTCAAACTCGACGTTCAAGATTAACTTCAAGTTCAAACTTCAAGTACAAACTCCAAGTTTAAACTTCAAGTTCAAACTTCAAGTTCAAACTTCAAGTTCAATCTTCGAGATCATCCTTCGAGTTCAAACTTCGAGTTGAACCTTAAAGTTCAACCTTCAAGTTCAAACTTCTAATTCAACCTTCAAGCTCAAACTTCAAGTTGAACCCTCAAGTTCAAAATTCAAGTAGAACCTTCAAGTACAACCTTCAAGTTCAACCTCCAAGTATCACTTCAAGTTCAAACTTCAAAATCAACCTTCGAGTTCGACCTTCAAGCTCAAACTTCATGTTGAACCTTCAAGTTCAACCTTCGAGTCCAACCTCCGAGTTCAAACTTCGAGTAGAACCTTCAAGTTGAACCTTCGAACTCAAACTCCAAGTTCAACCTTCAAAATTGAACTTCAAGTTGTACCTTCAAGTTCAACCTTCGAATTCAACCTTCGAGTTCAAACTTCAAGTTCAACCTTCAAGTTCAACCTTCAAGTTCAAACTCCAAATTCAACTTTTGAGTTCAACCTTCAAGTTCAACCTCCGAGTTTAACTTCAAGTTCATACTTCAAGTTCAAACTTCAAGTCCAACCTTCAAGTTCAAACTTCAAGTTCAACCATTGAATGTAACCTTCTAGTTCAATCTTCAAGTTTAACTTCAAGTTCAACATTCAAGTCCAAACTTCAAGTTCAACCTTCGAACTCAGACTTCAAGTTGAACATTTGAGCTCAAACTTCAAGTTGAACCTTCAAGTTCAAGATTCAAGTTGAACCTTCAAATTCAAACTTCAAGTTCAACCTTGAAGTTCAACCTTCAAGTTCAACCTTCAAGTTCGACCTTCAAGTTCAAACTCCAAGTTCAGACTTCAAGTTCAACCTTCAAGTTCAACATTCAAGTTCAACCTTCAAGTTCAAACTCCAAGTTCAAACTTCAAGTTCAAACATCAAGTTGAACCTTCAAGTACAACCTTCTAGTACAACCTTCAAGTTCAACCTACAGGTTCAACTTCAAGTTCAAACTTCAAGTTCAACCTACAAAGTTAACTTCAAGTTCAACATTCAAGTTCAACATTCAAGTTCAACCTCCAAGTTCAAACTTCAAGTTCAAACTCCGAGTTCAACCTTCAAGTTCAACCTTCAAGGTCAAACTTCAAGTTCAACCTTCAAGTTCAACCTTCAAGTTCAACGTTCAAGTCCAAACTTCAAGTTGAACCTTCAAGTTGAACCTTCAAGTTGAACCTTTAGGTTGAACCTTCAAGTTCAACCTTCAAGTTCAAATTTCAAGTTCAACCTTCAAGTTCAACCTTCAAGTTTAACTTCAAGTTCAATCTTCAATTCCAAACTTCAAGTTCAAATTTCAAGTTCAACCTTCAAGTTCAATTTTCAAGTTCAAGATTCAAGTTCATCCTTCAAGTTCAACCTTCAAGTTCAACCTTCAAGTTCAACTTCAAGTTCAAACTTTGAGTTCGAACTCCAAGTTGAACCTTCAAGTACGACCTTCAAGTTCAGCCTACAAGTTTTACTGCAAGTTCAACATTCAAGTTCGACCTTCAAATTCGAACTTCAAGTTGAACCTTCGAGTTCTACCTTAAAGGTTCAACCTCCAAGTTCAACTTCAAGTTCAAACTTTGAGTTCAAACTTCAAGTTGAACCTTCAAGAACAACCTTCAAGTTCAACCTACAAGTTTTACTTCAAGTTCAACATTCAAGTTCGACCTCCAAATTCGAACTTCAAGTTGAACCATCGAGTTCAACCTTCAAGTTCCAACTTCAAGTTCAAACATCGAGTTCAAACTCCAAGTTCGACTTCGAGTTCAACCTTCAAGTTCAACCTTGAAGTTCAACCTCCAAGTTCAACCTTCAAATTGAACTCCAAGTTCAACCGTCAAGTTCAACCGTCAAGTTCAACCTTCAAGTTGAAAATTCGAGTTCAAACTTCTAGTTCAACCTTCAAGTTCAACTTCAAGTTCAAACTTCAAGTTGGACCATCAAGTACAACCTTCAAGTTCAACCTACAAGTTCAACTTCGAGTTCAACATTCAAGTTCTAATTTCAAGTTCAAACTTCGAGTTCAAACTCCAAGTTCAACCTTCAAGCTCAAACTTCGAGTTTAACCTTCAAGTTCAAACTCCAAGTTCAACCTTCAAGTTCAACCTTCGAAATCTTCAATTTCATACTTCAAGTTCAAACTTCAAGTTCAACCTTCAAGTTCAAACTTCAAGTTCAAGATTCAAGTTCAACCCTCAAGTTCAACCTTCAAGTTCAACCTTCAAGTTCAACTTCTAGTTCAGACTTCAAGTTCAAACTTCAATTCAAACTTCAAATTCAAACTTCAAGTTCAAACTCCGAGTTGAACCTGCAAGTTCAACCTTCAAGTTCAACCTATGAGTTAGACTTCAAGTTCAACATTCTAGTTTGACCTTCAAGTTCGAACTTCAAGTTGAACCTTCGAGTTCAACCTTCAAGTTCAACCTTCAAGTTCAACTTCAAGATCAAACTTCAAGTTCAACCTTCAAGTTCAACCTTCAAGTTCAAACTTCAAGTTCAAACTTCGACTTCAAACTCCTAGTTCAACTTCGAGTTCAACCTTCAAGTTCAACCTTCAAGTTCAAGTTCAACCTTCAAGTTGAACTTCAAGTTCAACCGTCAAGTTCGACCTTCAAGTTCAAACTTCAAGTTCAAACTTCGAGTTCAACCTTCAAGTTCAACTTCAAGTTCAAACTCCAAGTTCAAACTTCAAGTTCAACTTCAAATTCAAACTTCATGTTCGAACTTCGAGTTCAAACTTCAAGTTCAAACTTCATGTTCGAACTTCGAGTTCAAACTTCAAGTTTAACCATCAAGTACAACCTCCAAGTTTATAGTTCAAGTTGAACCTTCAAGTTGAACCTTCAAGTTGAACCTTCAAGTTAAACCTTCAAGTTGAACCTTCAAGTTCAACCTACAAGTTTAACTTCAAGTTCACCATTCAAAATCTGATTTCAAGTTATAACTTCACGTTCAAACTCCAAGTTCAACCTTCAAGTTCAACCTTCAAGTTCAACCTTCAAGTTCAACCTTCAAGCTCAAGTTCAACCTCCAAATTGAACTTCAAGTTCAACTGTCAAGTTCAACCTTCAAGTTCAAACTCCAAGTTCAACCTTCAAGTTCAACCTCCAAGTTCAAACTTCAAGTTCAACCTTCAAGTTCAACCTTCAAGTTCAACCTTCAAGTTCAACTTCAAGTTCATAGTTCAAGTTGAACCTTCAAGTTGAACCTTCAAGTTGAACCTTCAAGTTGAACCTTCAAGTTGAACCTTCAAGTTCAACCTTCAAGTTTGACTTCAAGTTCAATCTTCAATTTCAAACTTCTAGTTCAAACTTCAAGTTCAACCTTCGAGTTCAAACTTCAAGTTCAAGATTCAAGTTCAACCTCCAAGTTCAACCTTCAAGTTCAACTTCAAGTTCGAACTTCAAGTTCAAACTTCAATTCAAACTTCAATTTCAAACTTCAAGTTTAAACTCCGAGTTGAACCTGCAAGTTCAACCTTCAAGTTCAACCTACAAGTTCAACTTCGAGTTCAACCTTCAAGTTCAAACTTCAAGTTCTAACTTCAAGTCGAACCTTCAAGTTCAATCTTCTATTTCAACCTTCAAGTTCAACTCCAAGTTCTACCTTCAAGTTTGACTTCTAGTTCAACCTTCAAATTCAAATTTCAAGTTCAACCTTGAAGTTCAACCTTCAAGTCCAACCTTCAAGTTCGACCTTCAAGTTCAAACTCCAAGTTCAAACTTCAAGTTCAACCTTCAAGTTCAACCTACAAGTTCAACTTCAAGTTCAACATTCAAGTTCTAATTTCAAGTTCAAACTTCGAGTTCAAACTCCAAGTTCAACCTTCAAGCTCAAACTTCGAGTTTAACCTTCAAGTTCAAACTCCAAGTTCAACCTTCAAGTTCAACCTTCGAAATCTTCAATTTCATACTTCAAGTTCAAACTTCAAGTTCAACCTTCAAGTTCAAACTTCAAGTTCAAGATTCAAGTTCAACCCTCAAGTTCAACTTCTAGTTCAGACTTCAAGTTCAACATTCAAGTTCTAATTTCAAGTTCAAACTTCGAGTTCAAACTCCAAGTTCAACCTTCAAGCTCAAACTTCGAGTTTAACCTTCAAGTTCAAACTCCAAGTTCAACCTTCAAGTTCAACCTTCGAAATCTTCAATTTCAAACTTCAATTCAAACTTCAAATTCAAACTTCAAGTTCAAACTCCGAGTTGAACCTGCAAGTTCAACCTTCAAGTTCAACCTATGAGTTAGACTTCAAGTTCAACATTCTAGTTTGACCTTCAAGTTCGAACTTCAAGTTGAACCTTCGAGTTCAACCTTCAAGTTCAACTTCAAGATCAAACTTCAAGTTCAACCTTCAAGTTCAACCTTCAAGTTCGAACCTCAAGTTCAAACTTCGAGTTCAAACTCCTAGTTCAACTTCGAGTTCAACCTTCAAGTTCAACCTTCAAGTTCAAGTTCAACCTTCAAGTTGAACTTCAAGTTCAACCGTCAAGTTCGACCTTCAAGTTCAAACTTCAAGTTCAAACTTCGAGTTCAACCTTCAAGTTCAACTTCAAGTTCAAACTCCAAGTTCAAACTTCAAGTTCAACTTCAAGTTCAAACTTCATGTTCGAACTTCAAGTTCAAACTTCAAGTTGAACCATCAAGTACAACCTTCAAGTTCAACCTACAAGTTTAACTTCAAGTTCAACATTCAAAATCTGATTTCAAGTTATAACTTCACGTTCAAACTCCAAGTTCAACCTTCAAGTTCAAACTTCAAGTTTAACCTTCAAGTTTAACTTCAATTTCAAACTTCAAGTTCAACCTTCAAGTTCAACCTCCAAGTTCGAACTTCAAGTTAAACCTTCGAGTTCAACCTTCAAGTTCAACTTCAAGTTCAACATTCAAGTTCAACATTCAAGTTCAACATTCAAAATCTGATTTCAAGTTATAACTTCACGTTCAAACTCCAAGTTCAACCTTCAAGTTCAAACTTCAAGTTTAACCTTCAAGTTTAACTTCAATTTCAAACTTCAAGTTCAACCTTCAAGTTCAACCTCCAAGTTCGAACTTCAAGTTAAACCTTCGAGTTCAACCTTCAAGTTCAACTTCAAGTTCAACATTCAAGTTCAACATTCAAGTTCAAACTTCAAGTTCAAACTTCAAGTTCAAACTCCGAGTTCAACCTTCAAGTTCAACCTTCAAGATCAAACTTCAAGTTCAACCTTCAAGTTCAACCTTCAAGTTCAACGTTCAAGTCCAAACTTCAAGTTGAACCTTCAAGTTGAACCTTCAAGTTGAACCTTTAGGTTGAACCTTCAAGTTCAACCTTCAAGTTCAACCTTCAAGTTCAACCTTCAAGTTTAACTTCAAGTTCAATCTTCAATTCCAAACTTCAAGTTCAAATTTCAAGTTCAACCTTCAAGTTCAATTTTTAAGTTCAAGATTCAAGTTCATCCTTCAAGTTCAACCTTCAAGTTCAACCTTCAAGTTCAACTTCAAGTTCAAACTTTAAGTTCGAACTCCAAGTTGAACCTTCAAGTACGACCTTCAAGTTCAGCCTACAAGTTTTACTGCAAGTTCAACATTCAAGTTCGACCTCCAAATTCGAACTTCAAGTTGAACCTTCGAGTTCTACCTTGAAGGTTCAACCTCCAAGTTCAACCTTCAAGTTCAACCTTCAAGTTTTACTGCAAGTTCAACATTCAAGTTCGACCTCCAAATTCGAACTTCAAGTTGAACCTTCGAGTTCTACCTTGAAGGTTCAACCTTCAAGTTCAACCTTCAAGTTCAACCTTCAAGTTTAACTTCAAGTTCAATCTTCAATTCCAAACTTCAAGTTCAAATTTCAAGTTCAACCTTCAAGTTCAATTTTTAAGTTCAAGATTCAAGTTCATCCTTCAAGTTCAACCTTCAAGTTCAACCTTCAAGTTCAACTTCAAGTTCAAACTTTAAGTTCGAACTCCAAGTTGAACCTTCAAGTTCAACCTTCAAGTTCAACGTTCAAGTCCAAACTTCAAGTTGAACCTTCAAGTTGAACCTTCAAGTTGAACCTTTAGGTTGAACCTTCAAGTTCAACCTTCAAGTTCAACCTTCAAGTTCAACCTTCAAGTTTAACTTCAAGTTCAATCTTCAATTCCAAACTTCAAGTTCAAATTTCAAGTTCAACCTTCAAGTTCAATTTTTAAGTTCAAGATTCAAGTTCATCCTTCAAGTTCAACCTTCAAGTTCAACCTTCAAGTTCAACTTCAAGTTCAAACTTTAAGTTCGAACTCCAAGTTGAACCTTCAAGTACGACCTTCAAGTTCAGCCTACAAGTTTTACTGCAAGTTCAACATTCAAGTTCGACCTCCAAATTCGAACTTCAAGTTGAACCTTCGAGTTCTACCTTGAAGGTTCAACCTCCAAGTTCAACCTTCAAGTTCAACCTTCAAGTTTCACTGCAAGTTCAACATTCAAGTTCGACCTCCAAATTCGAACTTCAAGTTGAACCTTCGAGTTCTACCTTGAAGGTTCAACCTTCAAGTTCAACCTTCAAGTTCAACCTTCAAGTTTAACTTCAAGTTCAATCTTCAATTCCAAACTTCAAGTTCAAATTTCAAGTTCAACCTTCAAGTTCAATTTTTAAGTTCAAGATTCAAGTTCATCCTTCAAGTTCAACCTTCAAGTTCAACCTTCAAGTTCAACTTCAAGTTCAAACTTTAAGTTCGAACTCCAAGTTGAACCTTCAAGTTCAACCTTCAAGTTCAACGTTCAAGTCCAAACTTCAAGTTGAACCTTCAAGTTGAACCTTCAAGTTGAACCTTTAGGTTGAACCTTCAAGTTCAACCTTCAAGTTCAACCTTCAAGTTCAACCTTCAAGTTTAACTTCAAGTTCAATCTTCAATTCCAAACTTCAAGTTCAAATTTCAAGTTCAACCTTCAAGTTCAATTTTTAAGTTCAAGATTCAAGTTCATCCTTCAAGTTCAACCTTCAAGTTCAACCTTCAAGTTCAACTTCAAGTTCAAACTTTGAGTTCAAACTTCAAGTTGAACCTTCAAGAACAACCTTCAAGTTCAACCTACAAGTTTTACTTCAAGTTCAACATTCAAGTTCGACCTCCAAATTCGAACTTCAAGTTGAACCTTCGAGTTCAACCTTCAAGTTCAAACTTCAAGTTCAAACATCGAGTTCAAACTCCAAGTTCGACTTCGAGTTCAACCTTCAAGTTCAACCTTGAAGTTCAACCTCCAAGTTCAACCTTCAAGCTCAAGTTCAACCTTCAAATTGAACTCCAAGTTCAAACGTCAAGTTCAACCGTCAAGTTCAACCTTCAAGTTGAAAATTCGAGTTCAAACTTCTAGTTCAACCTTCAAGTTCAACTTCAAGTTCAAACTGCAAGTTGGACCATCAAGTACAAACTTCAAGTTCAACCTACAAGTTCAACTTCGAGTTCAACATTCAAGTTCTAATTTCAAGTTCAAACTTCGAGTTCAAACTCCAAGTTCAACCTTCAAGCTCAAACTTCGAGTTTAACCTTCAAGTTCAAACTCCAAGTTCAACCTTCAAGTTCAACCTTCGAAATCTTCAATTTCATACTTCAAGTTCAAACTTCAAGTTCAACCTTCAAGTTCAAACTTCAAGTTCAAGATTCAAGTTCAACCCTCAAGTTCAACCTTCAAGTTCAACCTTCAAGTTCAACTTCTAGTTCAGACTTCAAGTTCAAACTTCAATTCAAACTTCAAATTCAAACTTCAAGTTCAAACTCCGAGTTGAACCTGCAAGTTCAACCTTCAAGTTCAACCTATGAGTTAGACTTCAAGTTCAACATTCTAGTTTGACCTTCAAGTTCGAACTTCAAGTTGAACCTTCGAGTTCAACCTTCAAGTTCAACCTTCAAGTTCAACTTCAAGATCAAACTTCAAGTTCAACCTTCAAGTTCAACCTTCAAGTTCAAACTTCAAGTTCAAACTTCGAGTTCAAACTCCTAGTTCAACTTCGAGTTCAACCTTCAAGTTCAAGTTCAACCTTCAAGTTGAACTTCAAGTTCAACCGTCAAGTTCGACCTTCAAGTTCAAACTTCAAGTTCAAACTTCGAGTTCAACCTTCAAGTTCAACTTCAAGTTCAAACTCCAAGTTCAAACTTCAAGTTCAACTTCAAGTTCAAACTTCATGTTCGAACTTCGAGTTCAAACTTCAAGTTCAAACTTCATGTTCGAACTTCGAGTTCAAACTTCAAGTTTAACCATCAAGTACAACCTCCAAGTTTATAGTTCAAGTTGAACCTTCAAGTTGAACCTTCAAGTTGAACCTTCAAGTTCAACCTACAAGTTTAACTTCAAGTTCACCATTCAAAATCTGATTTCAAGTTATAACTTCACGTTCAAACTCCAAGTTCAACCTTCAAGTTCAACCTTCAAGTTCAACCTTCAAGTTCAACCTTCAAGCTCAAGTTCAACCTCCAAATTGAACTTCAAGTTCAACTGTCAAGTTCAACCTTCAAGTTCAAACTCCAAGTTCAACCTTCAAGTTCAACCTCCAAGTTCAAACTTCAAGTTCAACCTTCAAGTTCAACCTTCAAGTTCAACCTTCAAGTTCAACTTCAAGTTTATAGTTCAAGTTGAACCTTCAAGTTGAACCTTCAAGTTGAACCTTCAAGTTAAACCTTCAAGTTGAACCTTCAAGTTCAACCTTCAAGTTTGACTTCAAGTTCAATCTTCAATTTCAAACTTCTAGTTCAAACTTCAAGTTCAACCTTCGAGTTCAAACTTCAAGTTCAAGATTCAAGTTCAACCTCCAAGTTCAACCTTCAAGTTCAACTTCAAGTTCGAACTTCAAGTTCAAACTTCAATTCAAACTTCAATTTCAAACTTCAAGTTTATACTCCGAGTTGAACCTGCAAGTTCAACCTTCAAGTTCAACCTACAAGTTCAACTTCGAGTTCAGCCTTCAAGTTCAAACTTCAAGTTCTAACTTCAAGTCGAACCTTCAAGTTCAACCTTCTATTTCAACCTTCAAGTTTAACTCCAAGTTCTACCTTCAAGTTTGACTTCTAGTTCAACCTTCAAATTCAAATTTCAAGTTCAACCTTGAAGTTCAACCTTCAAGTCCAACCTTCAAGTTCGACCTTCAAGTTCAAACTCCAAGTTCAAACTTCAAGTTCAACCTTTAAGTTCAACCTACAAGTTCAACTTCAAGTTCAACATTCAAGTTCTAATTTCAAGTTCAAACTTCGAGTTCAAACTCCAAGTTCAACCTTCAAGCTCAAACTTCGAGTTTAACCTTCAAGTTCAAACTCCAAGTTCAACCTT
Organism: Phaedon cochleariae; assembly: GCA_918026855.4. Lineage (NCBI taxonomy): Eukaryota > Metazoa > Arthropoda > Insecta > Coleoptera > Chrysomelidae > Phaedon > Phaedon cochleariae. Next base: position 16,641,338 of record OU896717.1, read on the forward strand.
CAAGTTCAACCTTCGAAATCTTCAATTTCATACTTCAAGTTCAAACTTCAAGTTCAACCTTCAAGTTCAAACTTCAAGTTCAAGATTCAAGTTCAACCCTCAAGTTCAACTTCTAGTTCAGACTTCAAGTTCAAACTTCAATTCAAACTTCAAATTCGAACTTCAAGTTCAAACTCCGAGTTGAACCTGCAAGTTCAACCTTCAAGTTCAACCTATGAGTTAGACTTCAAGTTCAACATTCTAGTTTGACCTTCAAGTTCGAACTTCAAGTTGAACCTTCGAGTTCAACCTTCAAGTTCAACCTTCAAGTTCAACTTCAAGATCAAACTTCAAGTTCAACCTTCAAGTTCAACCTTCAAGTTCAAACTTCAAGTTCAAACTTCGAGTTCAAACTCCTAGTTCAACTTCGAGTTCAACCTTCAAGTTCAAGTTCAACCTTCAAGTTGAACTTCAAGTTCAACCGTCAAGTTCGACCTTCAAGTTCAAACTTCAAGTTCAAACTTCGAGTTCAACCTTCAAGTTCAACTTCAAGTTCAAACTCTAAGTTCAAACTCCAAGTTCAACTTCAAGTTCAAACTTCATGTTCGAACTTCAAGTTCAAACTTCAAGTTGAACCATCAAGTACAACCTTCAAGTTCAACCTACAAGTTTAACTTCAAGTTCAACATTCAAAATCTGATTTCAAGTTATAACTTCACGTTCAAACTCCAAGTTCAACCTTCAAGTTCAAACTTCAAGTTTAACCTTCAAGTTTAACTTCAATTTCAAACTTCAAGTTCAACCTTCAAGTTCAACCTCCAAGTTCGAACTTCAAGTTAAACCTTCGAGTTCAACCTTCAAGTTCAACTTCAAGATCAAACTTCAAGTTCAACCTTCAAGTTCAACCTTCAAGTTTAACCTCCAACTTCGAGTTCAAACTCCAAGTTCAACTTCAAGTTCAACCTTCAAGTTCAACCTTCAAGTTCAACCTTCAAGCTCAAGTTCAACCTCCAAATTGAACTTCAAGTTCAACTGTCAAGTTCAACCTTCAAGTTCAAACTCCAAGTTCAACCTTCAAGTTCAACCTCCAAGTTAAAACTTCAAGTTCAACCTTCAAGTTCAACCTTCAAGTTCAACCTTCAAGTTCAACTTCAAGTTTATAGTTCAAGTTGAACCTTCAAGTTGAACCTTCAAGTTGAACCTTCAAGTTAAACCTTCAAGTTGAACCTTCAAGTTCAACCTTCAAGTTTGATTTCAAGTTCAATCTTCAATTTCAAACTTCTAGTTCAAACTTTAAGTTCAACCTTCGAGTTCAAACTTCAAGTTCAAGATTCAAGTTCAACCTTCAAGTTCAACCTTCAAGTTCAACTTCAAGTTCGAACTTCAAGTTCAAACTTCCATTCAAACTTCAATTTCAAACTCCAAGTTTAAACTCCGAGTTGAACCTGCAAGTTCAACCTTCAAGTTCAACCTACAAGTTCAACTTCGAGTTCAACCTTCAAGTTCAAACTTCAAGTTCTAACTTCAAGTCGAACCTTCAAGTTCAACCTTCTAGTTCAACCTTCAAGTTTAACTCCAAGTTCTACCTTCAAGTTTGACTTCTAGTTCAACCTTCAAATTCAAATTTCAAGTTCAACCTTGAAGTTCAACCTTCAAGTCCAACCTTCAAGTTCGACCTCCAAGTTCAAACTCCAAGTTCAAACTTCAAGTTCAACCTTTAAGTTCAACATTCAAGTTCAACCTTCAAGTTCAAACTCCAAGTTCAAACTCCAAGTTCAAACATCAAGTTGAACCTTCAAGAACAACCTTCAAGTTCAACCTACAAGTTTAACTTCAAGTTCAACATTCAAGTTCAACCTTCAAGTCCAAACTTCAAGTTCAAACTTCGAGTTCAACCTTCAAGTTCAAACTTCAAGTTCAACCTTCAAGTTCAAAATTCAAGTAGAACCTTCAAGTACAACCTTCAAGTTCAACCTTCAAGTATCACTACAAGTTCAAACTTCGGAATCAACCTTCGAGTTCGACCTTCAAGCTCAAACTTCATGTTGAACCTTCAAGTTCAACCTTCGAGTCCAACCTTCGAGTTCAAACTTCGAGTAGAACCTTCAAGTTGAACCTTCAAGCTCAAACTCCAAGTTCAACCTCGAAAATTAAACTTCAAGTTGAACCTTCAAGTTCAACCTTCGAATTCAACCTTCGAGTTCAAACTTCAAGTTCAACCTTCAAGTTCAACCTTCAAGTTCAACCTTCAAGTTCAAACTCCAAATTCAACTTTTGAGTTCAACCTTCAAGTTCAACCTCCGAGATTAACTTCAAGTTCATACTTCAAGTTCAAACTTCAAGTCCAACCTTCAAGTTCAAACTTCAAGTTCAACCATTGAATGTAACCTTCTAGTTCAATCTTCAAGTTTAATGCGAACTTATGTGCTTCAATAGTGTCAATGTAGGATGATGAGATAGAGAGATAGAGTGTGCACTCCGATGAAGTCTATGAATCTTCATCTGCCTATTGTACTCTCTATATACCTTCCGAAGTCATCTTATATGGTCACTGCGATCATATCTGCTCCAACTGTATGCATGTCAAATGCAAGACTGCAGAGTTCCTGTGCAAACATAGTCGTAGTCGAAGTTCCTCCTTCTGCAAGTTGTGTGCGTTATACCCGCTCAAGAGTCGTCTCATATGGGCAGTGCGAAATCGTTTGCTTCAATAGTTTCCTTGTGAGTTGATGGGATAGCGGGATATAGTGTGCACAACGATGAAGTTGATGTGTCTTCATTTGCCTATTGTTCACGTCATATACCCTTCAAAGTCATTTCATACGGTCACTGCATTCGTATCTGCTCCAACTGTATGAATATCAGATGCTTGACGGCAGAGTTTCATTGTAAACATAGTCGAAGTCGAAGTTTCTCGTTCTGCATGCTGTGTGCGTTATACCTGCTTGGAAGTCGTCCTTTATGTTCGATGCGAACTTGTCTGCTTCAAAAATGGTCATGTAAGATGATAGATTAGAGAGATATAGTGCGCACAACGATGAAAACGATGTATCTTCATTACCCTATTGTACCCGTTATAATCCCTTCGAACTCATCTTATACGGTCACTGCAATCTTTCTTGCATCAACTGTATGCATGTCATATACAAGACTGCAGAGTTACAGTGAAAAACATATTCGAAGTCGAAACTTTTTGTTCTGCAAGTTGTGTGCGTTATACCCGCTCAGAAGTCGTCTCATATGGGCATTGCGAACTCGTCTGCATCGATAGTATCCATGTGAGATGATAGGATAGGGAGCCAGAGTGTGCACTCCGATGAAGTCGATGTATCTTCATCTGCCTATTGTACTTTTTATATACCCTCCAAAGTCGTCTTATATGGTCACTGCGATCATATCTGCTTCAACTGTATGCATGTCAGATGCTAGACTGCAGAGTTTCTGTGTGAACATAGTCGTAGTGGAAGTTTCTTCTTTCTCAAGTTGTTTGCGTTATACCCGCTCAGAAGTCGTCTCATTTGGGCATTGCGAACTAGTTCGCTCCAATAGTATCCAAATGAGATAATAGGATAGAGAGATAGAGGGTGCACACCGATGAAGTCGATGAACCTTAATTTGCCTATTTAACTCGTTGTATTCCCTTCAGAGTCGTCTCCTACGGTCACTGCCATCGTATCTGCTTCAACTGTATGCATGTCAGATGCTAGACGGCAGAGTTACAGTGAAAACATAGCCAAAGTCGAGATTTCTTGTTCTGCAAGCTGTGTGCGTTATTTTCGCTTGGGAGTCGTCTTATATGGACAATGCAAACTTGTCTGCTTCAATAGTGTCCATGTGATATGATAGGATAAAGAGATATAGTGAGTACGACGATGAAGTCGATGTATCCCCATTTGCCTGTTGCACTCGTGATATACCCTTCAGAGTCGTCTCATACGGTCACTACCATCGTTTCTTCTCCAACTGTATGCATGTCAGATGCTTGTCGGCAGAGTAACAGTGTAAACATAGTCGAAGTCGAAGTTTCTCGTTGTGCAAATTGTGTGCGTTATATCGCTCGGAAGTCGTCTCATATGGGCATCGCGAACTCGTCTGCTTCAATGATATCCATGTGAGATGATAGGATAGAGAGATAGAGTGTCAACCTTCGAGTTCAACCTTCAAGTTCAAACTTCAAGTTGAACCTTCAAGTTCAACCTTCGAGTACAATCTTCAATTCGAACCTTCTTGTAAAACCTTCAAGTTAAACTTCAAGTTCAAACTTCAAGTTCAAACTTTGAGTCGAACCATCAAGTTCAACCTTCACGTTCACACTTCAAGTTGAAACTTCAAGTTCAACCTTCAAGTTCAACCTTCAAGTTCAACCTTCAAGTTGAACCTTCAAGTTCAACCTCCAAATTCAACCTTCGAGTTCAAACTTCAAGTTCAACCTTCAGGTTCAACCTTCAAGTTAAAACTCCAAGTTCAACCTTCAAGTTCAACCTTCAAGTTCAAACTTCAAGTTAAACCATCGAATGTTAACTTCAAGTTCAACCTTCAAGTTCAACTTCAAGTTCAACATTCAAGTTCAAACTTCAAGTTCAACCTTCAATCTCAAACTCCAAGTTAAACCTTCAAGTTCAGAATTCAAGTTGAACCTTCAAGTACAACCTTCAAGTTCAACCTCCAAGTTCAACCTCCAAGTCTAACCTCAATTTCAAATTTCAAGTTCAACTTTCGAGTTTGACCTTCAAGTTCAAACTTCAAGTTGAACCTTCAAGTTCAACCTTCGAGTTCAACCTTCAAGTTCAAACTTCAAGTTGAACCTTCAAGTTCAACCCTCACGTTCAAACTTCAAATTCAACTTTCGAATTGAATCTTTAAGTTCGACCTTCAAGTTCAACCTCCGAGTTCAAACTTCAAGTTCAACCTTCAAGTTGAAACTTCAAGTTGAACCTCCAAGTACAACCTTCAAGTTCAAGCTTCAAATTCAACTTCAAGTTCAAATTCCGAGTTCAACCTTCAAGTTCAACCTTCAAGTTCAAACTTCAAGTTCAACCCTCAAGTTCAACCTTCGAGTTCAACCTTTTAGTTCAACCTACGAGTTCAAACTCCGAGTTCGAACTCCAAGTTGAACCTCCGAGTTCAACCTCACGTTCAAACTCCAAGTTAAACCTTCAAGTACAACCTTCAAGTTCAACCTTCAAGTTCAACTTCAAGTTCAAACTTCGAGTTCAACATTCAAGTTCAACCTCCAAGTTGAACCTTCAAGTATGATTTCAGGATTGAACTTCAAGTTCAACCTCCAAGTTCAAACTTCATGTTCAACCTACAAGTTCAACCTTCAAATTCAAACTTCAAGTTCAACCTCCAAGTTCAACCTTCAAGTTCGAACTTCAAGTTCAAATTTGAAGTTCAACCTTCAAGTTCATACTTCAGATTCAACCTTTGAGTTCAACCTTCAAGTTCAACCTCCAAGTTCAACTTCAAGTTCAACCTTCGAGTTGAAACTGCAGGTTCAACCTTCAATTTCAACCTACAAGTTCAATCTTCAAGATCTTTTTTCAAGTTCAAACTTCGAGTTGAACCTTCAAGTTCAACCTTCATGTTGAACCTTCAAGTTCAACCTTCAGGGTCAAACATCAAGTTCAACCTCCAAGTTCAACCTTCGAGTTCAACCCTCAAGTTCAACCTTCAAACTCGACCTTCAAGATTAACTTCAAGTTCAAACTTCAAGTACAAAGTCCAAGTTTAAACTTCAAGTTCAAACTTCAAGTTCAAACTTCAAGTTCAATCTTCGAGATCATCCTTCAAGTTCAAACTTCTAGTTGAACCTTAAAATTCAACCTTCAAGTTCAAACTTCTAATTCAACCTTCAAGCTCAAACTTCAAGTTGAACCCTCAAGTTCAAAATTCAAGTAGAACCTTCAAGTACAACCTTCAAGTTCAACCTTCAAGTATCACTTCAAGTTCAAACTTCAAAATCAACCTTCGAGTTCGACCTTCAAGCTCAAACTTCATGTTGAACCTTCAAGTTCAACCTTCGAGTCCAACCTCCGAGTTCAAACTTCGAGGAGAACCTTCAAGTTGAACCTTCAAGCTCAAACTCCAAGTTCAACCTTCAAAATTGAACTTCAAGTTGTACCTTCGAGTTCAACCTTCGAATTCAACCTTCGAGTTCAAACTTCAAGTTTAACCTTCAAGTTCAACCTTCAAGTTCAAACTCCAAATTCAATTTTGAGTTCAACCTTCAAGTTCAACCTCCGAGTTTAACTTCAAGTTCATACTTCAAGTTCAAACTTCAAGTCCAACCTTCAAGTTCAAACTTCAAGTTCAACCATTGAATGTAACCTTCTAGTTCAATCTTCAAGTTTAACTTCAAGTTCAACATTCAAGTCCAAACTTCAAGTTCAACCTTCGAACTCAGACTTCAAGTTGAACATTTGAGCTCAAACTTCAAGTTGAACCTTCAAATTCAAACTTCGAGTTCAACCTTGAAGTTCAACCTTCAAGTTCAACCTTCGAATTCGACCTTCAAGTTCAAACTCCAAGTTCAGACTTCAAGTTCAACCTTCAAGTTCAACATTCAAGTTCAACCTTCAAGTACAAACTCCAAGTTCAAACTTCAAGTTCAAACATCAAGTTGAACCTTCAAGTACAACCTTCTAGTACAACCTTCAAGTTCAACCTACAGGTTCAACTTCAAGTTCAACATTCAAGTTCAACCTTCAAACTCAAACTTCAAGTTCAAACTCCGAGTTCAACCTTCAAGTTCAACTTCAAGCTTAAATTACAAGTTCAAACTTCAAGAACAAACTTCAAGTTCAACCTTCAAGTTTAACTCCAAGTTCAACCTTCAAGTTGAATCTCCGAGTTCAACTTCAAGTTCTTACTTCAAGTTCAACCTTCAAGTTCGAACTTCAAAATGAACCTTGAAGTTCAACTTCAATTTCAAACTTCAAATTCGAACTTAAAGTTCATCCTTGCAGTTCAACCTTCAAGTTCAACCTCCAAATTCAACTTCATGTCAAACTCAAAGTTCAACCTCCATGTTCATTCTCCGAATTAAACCTTCAAGTTCATACTTCAAGTTCAACCTCCAAGTTCAAACTTCAAGTTCAAGATCCAAGTTCTACTTTCGAGTTCAACCTTCAAGTTCAACTTCAAGTTCAAACTCCAAGTTCAAACTCTAATTCAAACTTCAAGTTCAAACTTCAAGTTCAACCTTTAAGTTCAAGTTCAACCTTCAAATCCAGACTTCAAGTTCAACCTTCAAGTTCAACCTTCAAGTTCAACCTTCAAGTTCAACTTCAAGTTCAAACTTCAAGTTCAAACTTCGAGTTGAACCTTCAAGTACAACCTTCAAGTTCAACATTCAAGTTTGACCTTCGAATTCGAACTTCAAGTTGAACCTTCGAGTTCAACCTTCAAGTTCAACCTTCCGGTTCAAGTTGAAGATCGAACTTTAAGTTCAACCTTCGAGTTCAACCGTCAAGTTCAACCTTCAAGTTCAAACTTCAAGTTCAAACTTCCAGTTCAACCTTCAAGTTCAACTTCAAGTTCAAACTTCAAGTCCAACCTTCAAGTTCAACTTCAAGTTCAAACTTCAAGTTCAACCTACAAAGTTAACTTCAAGTTCAACATTCAAGATCAACCCTCAAGTTCAAACTTCAAGTTCAAACTTCGAGTTCAACCTTCGAGTCCAACCTTCAAGGTCAAACTTCAAGTTCAACCTTCAAGTTCAACGTTCAAGTCCAAATTTCAAGTTGAACCTTCAAGTTGAACCTTCAAGTTGAACCTTCAGGTTGAACCTTCAAGTTCAACCTTCAAGTTCAACCTTCAAGTTCAACCTTCAAGTTTAACTTCAAGTTCAATCTTCAATTCCAAACTTCAAGTTCAAATTTCAAGTTCAACCTTCAAGTTCAATTTTCAAGTTCAAGATTCAAGTTCATCCTTCAAGTTCAACCTTCAAGTCCAACCTTCAAGTTCAACTTCAAGTTCGAACTTTAGGTTCAAACTTCAAGTTGAAATTTCAAGTACGACCTTCAAGTTCAAACTTCAAGTTCAAACATCGAGTTCAAACTCCAAGTTCGACTTCAAGTTCAACCTTCAAGTTCAACCTTCAAGTTCAACCTCCAAGTTCAACCTCCAAGCTCAAGTTCAACCTCCAAGCTCGAGTTCAACCTTCAAGTTGAACTTCAAGTTCAAACGTCAAGTTCAACCGTCAAGTTCAACCTTCAAGTTAAAAATTCGAGTTCAAAGTTCTAGTTCAACCTTCAAGTTCAACTTCAAGTTCAAACTTCAAGTTGAACCATCAAGTACAACCTTCAAGTTCAACCTACAAGTTCGACTTCAAGTTCAACATTCAAGTTCTAATTTCAAGTTCAAACTTCGAGTTCAAACTCCAAGTTCAACCTTCAAGCTCAAACTTCGAGTTTAACCTTCAAGTTCAAACACCAAGTTCAACCTTCAAGTTCAACCTTCAAAATCTTCAATTTCATACTTCAAGTTCAAACTTCAAGTTCAACCTTCAAGTTCAAACTTCAAGTTCAAGATTCAAGTTCAACCATCAAGTTCAACCTTCAAGTTCAACCTTCAAGTTCAACTTCAAGTTCAAACTTCAAGTTCAAACTTCAATTCAAACTTCAAATTCAAACATCAAGTTCAAACTCCGAGTTGAACCTGCAAGTTCAACCTTCAAGTTCAACCTATGAGTTAGACCTCAAGTTCAACATTCTAGTTTGACCTTCAAGTTCGAACTTCAAGTTGAACCTTCGAGTTCAACCTTCAAGTTCAACTTCAAGATCAAACTTCAAGTTCAACCTTCAAGTTCAACCTTCAAGTTCAAACTTCAAGTTCAAACTTCGAGTTCAAACTCCTAGTTCAACTTCGAGTTCAACCTTCAAGTTCAACCTTCAAGTTCAAGTTCAACCTTCAAGTTGAACTTCAAGTTCAACCGTCAAGTTCGACCTTCAAGTTCAAACTTCAAGTTCAAACTTCGAGTTCAACCTTCAAGTTCAACTTCAAGTTCAAACTCCAAGTTCAAACTTCAAGTTTAACTTCAAGTTCAAACTTCATGTTCGAACTTCAAGTTCAAACTTCAAGTTGAACCATCAAGTACAACCTTCAAGTTCAACCTACAAGTTCAACTTCAAGTTCAACATTCAAGTTCTAATTTCAAGTTCAAACTTCGAGTTCAAACTCCAAGTTCAACCTTCAAGCTCAAACTTCGAGTTTAACCTTCAAGTTCAAACACCATGTTACGGTTTACTTCGGAGACTGTTTGGTTATTTTTGAGAACCTGAATGGCGGAGAGAAAGACAGTAAACAAATGAATATACTCATTCAATCTTTATTCATTTATTCTCGATAACAAGCAATATAAAGATATTCATGTTCTACTTCCTCGTCAGGGCAGGTACTCGGTGTTCAGATCATTATATTTTCCTGGGCCAACTCCATGAGAACCTATCATCTATAATAGAAAAACATTATCAATTATAGAACTGTATAAAATCGATAATATTCGTCAATAGCATTCAGGCATTACAAGTATTATTCCATAAATTATTCAACTAGGTATCGCCTACCTCTGAAGGGACGTAGCCGAGTTCAGTCTTCAATCTTTGAACTATAGCCAAGTGGTGGCACCAAGGTGGAATGGGGCCTTCATCATGAATTTACTCTAGCTCCAAACAATAACAATTACCGATTAGGGCAAGATCTCTAAGTTGATAGTAATATCAATATAACCTCTGCTGACTGCTGCTCATATGACGTTCATATCATTGTTGTCAGCCAGTCAACCTTGATGTCATCTCAAAATATCTTCTTCTTCCTTTTCCATTAATTGCGAAATCCTTATAACCCACCGTAGGGTCTTTTCCGTCTTATGACACAGATTCAACGAGAACTCAGTGTCGGGGCGGTGCCGATCATTACGCTACGCTGCAGCTATGGCTCCACGCACGGATTAAGGTCGTGTCGCAGAGAACTTGAGTGAACGCTAGGTGAGATTCACAGAACGATTATTCGTTTTCGAGATCTCATCACTACGTACATTGTGTACTGTCCTAAATTGTTATTCCTGAGGGTAACCCGACTTAATCGGTTGAGGTATGAAGCTTTGTAGTCTGGAGACTCCCTCGACAGCCTTGCTAATGTTCGCACGACTGGCGAGAGACATGGGTGGTCTTTGATCTCGTTAACGGTCGGCTTGTCGGATTCCCTGTCAGGTTCTTGTCAACAGTGTCAGTTGACATCGGACAGGGTGTCCAACTTAATCGTGGTTTCAGGAAGGAATTCCCCAGAGATTCGGTGAGAAGGTGGGAAAAAAAGGGGGCCCTCTCTTTTTTTGCTGATGTCCATGTGGAAGCGTTAGCAATCGCAATTTTGCGGATTTTTGCCTTCAAATTTGGTTGGATTCGAAAAAGTATTTATTCAATCTGAGTCATTAGTACAGATTATCACTTTAATAGTGGATTTATATAATTGTGACAATCCAATCAGTTCATCTTGAGGAAGCTTCTTTGAAGCCACACTGCGAGGCCATCCTTCATCCAGGTATGTAACTTTTTCAGTCTGCACCCCCTTTCACCAAGAAAAGTTGTAGTAGGGACCAACTGAGTTCTTGACCCTTCTAGGGCCTCTTCTTCCTCTGGTACCCCCTCTGGTACACCTCCTGTCCTGGTCTTAGCTAGACAAGGTATAGATCAGACTATCAGGTATACAGGCCTGGACATCTGTAGCTGGGACTTGATTTCTACCCATAACATTTGGACCAAGGGATGTTCCACCCTGCTATCCGTTCCCAGTTTTCCCCATCTGGAACAGTCTACTGGAGGACTGGATTATAGTGTACTGTCTCACCAGAGAAGTACCAACAGATAAGACATCATTTTTCTTTAATTTAAATCACCTGCATGATACATTAATGGATCTCTGAGAGTATGCTTCATGCTTGTGCTTGTGTGCAGTATTTTCCTGAAAGTAGTATATAGTAGAATTATTGCTTGAAGATATAGCTATTGTCATGATACTTACGCTTTGCGGAATGATTAGCCTTATAATGGTAGCATTGAAACCCAAACAAGCTTGTCATTAAAGTGATACTTTTTTTTGCCTCAGTCTGAGAGCCCCCTTCATGCGATTTGGTATACCAAAGTCCATGGATTTCATCCGTCAGGTAAAGGTACCTAATTGAATTATTCATTGGACAATACAGGTAGTTGAATTATAATATGATAACACTGTATTTCATAACAAACCATCATAGTTCAGGACCTTACACATAACCTCAAACCTTACATAACTTAGGCATAACTTGTAACTTCTTCATTTTTTTGTTTGTATGTTAGGGGATTATCAAGGCCTTAGAACTTTGCTATATTATCAGATTATTATTGTCATTCATAATGGTAGGCAGACCTCAATAGGTATAATATTAAGTATAATTTGTGATTATCTGACTGTGGCACCTTGCAGAGAGCAAATACCTGAATATATTCTGAGTAATAAGTTCAAACCTTGGTTTGGTATCTTTTTAAACCCACTCCCCCTCCACTGAGCTACCATAAATTGATGGAATAACAATAGTTGCTGCCCCCTTTGGTTGATTGTATTCCAGTGAAGTGGTACCTACAACCCTAATTTCCACTCTCAACGAAAGGGGGTGACAAATTGGCGCCCAAACGTGTTCAGTTCAGTATTGTACAGGGTGTTTTGCTTTCTGTATAGGTGTAAATAAAAGCAATGATTCTATCCCAATTCAAATTAGGATATCAAGTTTGCATTTTTTTTGTCATCACTTAAATTAAATTTTGGGCAACTCTCGAGATCTTCCATCCTATGTCTCAAGGGCATAGTATTTTTTGTGATTTTTCAGTAATTGGTCAAATACTGGATTAATCAGTTGCACAGTTTGTGAGTTTACTGTTCAAAACTAGATATATAATCTGACAACAGGTCGAATGATTATCAAGCATATAAGGGTACATTATTATTTTTGCCTATAAATTATAAGATATACAAGGTGTCCAGGAAGTTGGTGGTCATCCTGATATATTTATATATATATTATAGTATATATTTACAGAAATACAGGCAGCGATAGTTCCAGAACGATTCTTCAGGACCATATAAGTACTTACTTTTGATGTTTAGGCATTTACAGGGTGATCCTCTTCAATAAGTAATTCTGAACATCAAAAACTCATATTTTCTTTGAAATATTTCCTTACAGGGTGATCCTCTTGAGTGGGTAATACTGAATAACATCAAAACTTCATACTCCGGGGGCTACTTTGAAATATTTACATACAGGGTGATCCCATCATTCTTTTCCTGTGATTGAATTTAGAGTGGTCACTTGAATTTTCATTTTCTATGCATATTCAGGAAGAACTTGATTTAGTTCCTGAGTTCAAGTATATAATTGTACAGGGTGATGCCTCGAGGTAACGTTTCATCTTAGATTACACGGGCCTACAGGGTGGTCCCTCATTTTTTTTTTTTTTTTTTTTTTCGGTTGAATACAGGGTGTGTTTATCTAACACCAATTCTGAACCGATAAGGGTAGTCTAGGTCATATTTTGTTTTTTTTATTATTACACAAGAGTGGTAGGTCTTATTGATTAAGCAATAATCCATATTAATTGGATATAGGTTATAAAGTGAAGTTAGACACTTTTGATTTTTTTTATTATATACAGGGTGGTCAAGTGTTGTGGTTACACTGGCCTGAGTTGGTTATAGCTTTCGGGATCTTCGATCTTCCTATTAGGGAAGGGGAGGGTGTGTGTGTTTTTGACACACAATTCATAATTCCTGTCCCAAATATTATATATTCTCTCCCAATTATTATTTACGTTTAAAAAAAAAAGACTTTTTTTTGCGGATATGGAGGCGAACAGGCTGCTTGGCGATGAGGTGGAGCATGAACTCTTTATTAGGAAACTTCCAATTTTGAGAACGGTGGCCGAAAACAGATCTACATTACGCGGTGCACTACGATGCGAACGACAAGGGTTAGGTACGGCAATCCGTACAGAGGCGCACCTTTTACCAGCTAATGAAGAATTAGAAGTCTGTAGCAGGAAACTTGCGGATTTAGATTCGGATATTCGGAATTTTGATAGAGAAAATCGGTTAAATGAATTTAAAAGAATTTCTTCCCGCTTATGTCATATTAACCTACGACTTAGGAGAATTTCGGTTTGTGATGGGGCTCACGAAGAAATTTATCGTGTTTTGGTTAGTCAATGCTTACGTTTGATTGATGAGGTAGAGACTCTCAATGAAGACTTGGTAGCTAGGCAAGAATCATTGGAAAACAATGGGCGCGAGCAATCAATTTTGGATCGCGAAAATATCGTAGAGGGATCTCTGATAGATACGGAGAACCCCCTAATTCCGGAAGTCATTGAGGCAGGAGCAACGCAGGCTGATAATAGAACTCGAGAGGACGTCGGTCCATCATCGGCTGCTGGCACTGCCACTACATCGAATCTTCCTTCTCGGAATAACAGTCGGTCGCTGATAGATTTTGAAAACAACATCGGTAGGGAATCAACTGGTGATAGACGAAATAGAATTTCGAGCGAAAATATTAGGGGCTATACGGACAATATTGATCAAGTCAGAGTAGACCCACCTGATCGAGCAGTGAGATTTGATACTAATGGATACTCAGGAAATCGGTATTATTTGCCATCCAGATCTCGACCTGAAGCGACCTTCAACTCCACTCAAGACTTTGGTACGCGTCTTGCAAATTTGCATTTATCTCCCCTGCGCAATAATAATTATCATTCCTATTGTCCTCGCGAATCCGAGGGTTACCTCGATGTTCCAAGATGGAGGTTACAGTTCGATGGGGAAAGTAGCGTTACCAACTTCTTGGAGCGGTTGGAAGAGTTACGATTGTCTAGAGGGGTGAGTAAGGATCGGCTACTGCGGTCAGCAGCCGAGTTATTTTCGAAAGACGCGCTAATGTGGTATAGGACTCGACATTTCGACTCTTGGGAGCATCTTGTCCAAGAGCTTAAAACAGATTTCCTCCCATATGATTATGAAAATGACTTGTGGGAAGAAATACGCCGTCGAACACAGGGGGCCAAAGAAAAGGTTATCACCTATGTCTCTGCCATGGAAAATCTCTTCTCAAAATTAGGTTCTTCCAAACCAGAGGAAGAAACGAGGCTTAAGATGATAAGGAGAAATCTGCTACCTTACATACAGTCTCAACTCTCGCTCCATTCAGCCGACTCTATTTCTGAACTACTGCGTTTAGCCAGAGCCGTAGAAGAAACTGCTCTGCGGAATCAACGTTATTGTCCTCCCCCTACAAACTATCGTCAACTTCTCGAGCCAGAACTGGCGTACCGTAAGCCAGCTAGTGGTTCAAATGGGTCGGGCATCAACGTCGCCGAACTTTATCCACCTTTGATTCACGCGGAAACCGAAACTAGTACTTTAGTAAACGCCACTGAGTCTGGGATAGCTACTGCTAGTGCCCAATCCTCACCTGTTCTCTGTTGGAACTGTAGAGAAACTGGGCATCGTTTCAAAAAGTGTTCAAAACCGCGCCGTATTTTTTGCTTCAAGTGTGGTAAAGCAGATGTCACGGTGCACAACTGTTCGGATTGCCGCCAAAAAAACTCTGTAAGGAGACAGCATTAGGTCGGATGCAACCCTCCTCTACCGATACGACCACCCCAACAACTATGGCAATCTTGAATTATGTAATCGCCCATGCTAAAAATGACGCTCGTCCATATCTGAAGGTCAACATATATGGGCGTGATTTCCTTGGTCTCCTTGATTCGGGATGTACCACGACGGTGATTGGAGGACCTGGGTGGAAAATTCTGCAGACTTTATGTCCTCTGGAGCCAACGGAGCAGAAAAGGTGCACGGTTGCTAATGGAGATTCGTGCGAAATAAGTGGTAGTCTCACACTTGCCATTCAACTCTGTGAAAAAGTTAAGGTATTGAAAGTTTTGGTGGTTCCCTCACTACCGCACGAGTTAATTTTGGGTGTCGACTTCTGGATGAGAATGGAATTAGTTCCAGATCTTTATTCCGGACAGTGGTGTTTTCGGTCTGACGATTTTTCCCTGGGGATAAATTACATCCAGACGATCGACAACCTAACTTCGGATCAACGGCTGGAGTTGGATCATCTCATTGATGCAACGTTTCGTGACATGCCTGATAAACCAGGGTGTACAACGATTGTGGAGCACGTTATTCGAACGACTAGTGAGCCCATCAAGCAACGCCACTACCCCCTTTCTCCTGCACTCCAACAACATGTCAACAAAGAGTTAGAGCAGATGTTGAAGGATGGCATCAAAGAGCCTTCAAATTCACCCTGGGCTTCCCCCATCGTGCTGGTCAAAAAACCAGATGGAAGCTACCGGTTTTGTGTAAATTATAAACGATTGAATGAGGTGAGTCTTAAGGACGCCTACCCCCTCCCTTTTGTGAGTTCATCCTTAGATAAACTTAGAGACGCTAGGTATCTGACCACTTTGGACATTAAATCAGCCTATTGGCAGATTCCGGTTGCAGAGTCGTCACGACCTCTTACGGCTTTTGTTGTACCTACTCGTGGGTTGTTTCAGTTTAGAAGAATGCCCTTCGGGTTACATAACGCCTCCGCCACCTGGCAAAGGTTTATAGACCGGGTTATAGGGATCGATCTGGAACAACACGTCGTGGTGTATCTGGATGACATTGTCATTGTGACAAATACCTTTTCCAAACATCTGGACGTGTTGCAAGAAGTTCTGCGGCGGATTAAAAATGCTGGGCTCACTCTCAATAAGGAGGAGTGTCACTTCTGCAAGCCAGAATTGCGATACTTGGGTTACATTGTCAATTCCGCCGGTTTATTAGTGGATCCAGAGAAGGTCGAGGCCATCGTACGAATTCCAGCGCCCAAAAATGTCTCCGAGGTCCGAAGAATTGTTGGACTGGCGTCTTGGTATCGTCGGTTTGTGCCTAATTTCTCATCCCTTCTAGCTCCCTTGACTAATTTATTGAGGAAAAATCAGAAATTCGACTGGGACTCTTCTTGTCAGTCTGCCTTGGAAAGTATCAAGTCTCACTTGATATCAGCACCTGTATTATCATGTCCGAAGTTCGAGCTCCCCTTTTTTGTTCAGACCGATGCATCGGATTTCGGATTGGGGGCCGTTTTGTCTCAAAATCATGATGGTGAAGAAAAGGTCGTTTGCTATCTCTCTCGATCCATGACCAAGAATGAACGTAGGTTTAGCACAACCGAAAAGGAGTGCTTGGCCGTCCTTTTTGCTATAGAGAAACTGAGGCCCTATCTGGAAGGTACCCGTTTCACGGTAATCACGGACCACTTCAGCCTGAAGTGGCTGTACAGCATCAAAGATCCGGTGGGAAGGATTGCACGATGGGCCGTGCGCCTACAACAATACGATTTTGACATTGTTCATCGGAAGGGAAAAGACCACGTGGTCCCGGATGCTCTTTCCAGAACGGTTCCAGTGGTAGACAGTGTCGAGAATCAAGACGCTGGGACAGCCAACCCTACACCTCGGACTGATAAGTGGTACGGGGATATGGTGAAGCGAGTGACTCAGTTTCCCGAAAAGTATCCCCTACGGCGAATCGAAGGAGGAAAGCTCTATAAGAGAGCGAATTTTAAATACCCTGAGCTAGGTTTTCCCAATGAAAAGATGTGGCTCCTGGTCATTCCCAAAGGTGAAAGGAAACCCATCATAAGACAGCACCATGATCCGCCAACCTGCGGACACCTAGGCGTTTATAAGACGGTGTGCCGTATCACACAGTCCTACTACTGGCCGAAGCTCCGGGATGATGTCGCCCGATATATTCGGAACTGTCAGGTTTGTCTCAAAACTAAACCTGAACAGAAAAAGCCGGCGGGGCTGATGCTTAGTCTCCCGTCTACCGTGTCAAGGCCTTGGCAATTGGTCAGCATCGATATTGTTGGTCCACTTCCAAGAACCACAGCTGGTCACTCGTATATATTTTCTGTCTGTGATTGCTTCAGCAAGTTTGTCCTTCTCTTTCCCCTTCGTACAGTAACGGCAGTGAAAGTCACTAAGATAGTTGAAGAGCAGGTTATTCTGGTCTATGGAGCTCCGTATAAACTCCTCTCGGATAACGGAGTTCAATTCAGAAGCAAGGTTTTCAAGGATAAAATGGCGGAATATGATATTCACCATATATTCACCGCGAACTACCACCCCCAGTCAAACCCCGTTGAACGCGTCCACCGTGTGGTAAAAACTATGCTCAGCTCGTATGTTTCGGAAAATCATCGGGACTGGGACAAGTACTTAGCGAAGGTTGCTTGGGCCCTCAGATCTGCTCAACATGAAGTCACTGGCTTGACGCCGAACTTTTTTAATTTTGGTAGGGGTGTCGCAATATCTGGTAGTTCCCAGAAACCGGTCAGTGACCCGATAGATTTTGATAGAGGCGAAGACCTAAAGGGTCGTCAGGAGCTACTTTTGAAGGTTTTTGAAGATGTTTCTAAACGTCTAAAGAAGGCCTATGGTCGTAGTAGTGTCGCCTACAATCTGAGACGACGAGACGAGAAGCTGGTTCTCAACCAAAAGGTTTGGAAAAAAAACTATGTGATATCAGACGCCTCAAAACACTTCACCGCCAAATTGGCCCCAAAATTTACTGGCCCTTTTATTGTACAACGGATCCTTTCACCATGGACTTACGAATTGAGGGACGTCGATGGAAAAAATATTGGGGTCTGGCACATCAAAGACTTGAAGGCGCACCCTCCGGACGATGCATAATTCAGAAGCCGTGAATGTTTTTGTTTTCTCTGATGGAAAGCAAAAACATTTTCCGACGTTGGAGGGGTGTTGTTACGGTTTACTTCGGAGACTGTTTGGTTATTTTTGAGAACCTGAATGGCGGAGAGAAAGACAGTAAACAAATGAATATACTCATTCAATCTTTATTCATTTATTCTCGATAACAAGCAATATAAAGATATTCATGTTCTACTTCCTCGTCAGGGCAGGTACTCGGTGTTCAGATCATTATATTTTCCTGGGCCAACTCCATGAGAACCTATCATCTATAATAGAAAAACATTATCAATTATAGAACTGTATAAAATCGATAATATTCGTCAATAGCATTCAGGCATTACAAGTATTATTCCATAAATTATTCAACTAGGTATCGCCTACCTCTGAAGGGACGTAGCCGAGTTCAGTCTTCAATCTTTGAACTATAGCCAAGTGGTGGCACCAAGGTGGAATGGGGCCTTCATCATGAATTTACTCTAGCTCCAAACAATAACAATTACCGATTAGGGCAAGATCTCTAAGTTGATAGTAATATCAATATAACCTCTGCTGACTGCTGCTCATATGACGTTCATATCATTGTTGTCAGCCAGTCAACCTTGATGTCATCTCAAAATATCTTCTTCTTCCTTTTCCATTAATTGCGAAATCCTTATAACCCACCGTAGGGTCTTTTCCGTCTTATGACACAGATTCAACGAGAACTCAGTGTCGGGGCGGTGCCGATCATTACGCTACGCTGCAGCTATGGCTCCACGCACGGATTAAGGTCGTGTCGCAGAGAACTTGAGTGAACGCTAGGTGAGATTCACAGAACGATTATTCGTTTTCGAGATCTCATCACTACGTACATTGTGTACTGTCCTAAATTGTTATTCCTGAGGGTAACCCGACTTAATCGGTTGAGGTATGAAGCTTTGTAGTCTGGAGACTCCCTCGACAGCCTTGCTAATGTTCGCACGACTGGCGAGAGACATGGGTGGTCTTTGATCTCGTTAACGGTCGGCTTGTCGGATTCCCTGTCAGGTTCTTGTCAACAGTGTCAGTTGACATCGGACAGGGTGTCCAACTTAATCGTGGTTTCAGGAAGGAATTCCCCAGAGATTCGGTGAGAAGGTGGGAAAAAAAGGGGGCCCTCTCTTTTTTTGCTGATGTCCATGTGGAAGCGTTAGCAATCGCAATTTTGCGGATTTTTGCCTTCAAATTTGGTTGGATTCGAAAAAGTATTTATTCAATCTGAGTCATTAGTACAGATTATCACTTTAATAGTGGATTTATATAATTGTGACAATCCAATCAGTTCATCTTGAGGAAGCTTCTTTGAAGCCACACTGCGAGGCCATCCTTCATCCAGGTATGTAACTTTTTCAGTCTGCACCCCCTTTCACCAAGAAAAGTTGTAGTAGGGACCAACTGAGTTCTTGACCCTTCTAGGGCCTCTTCTTCCTCTGGTACCCCCTCTGGTACACCTCCTGTCCTGGTCTTAGCTAGACAAGGTATAGATCAGACTATCAGGTATACAGGCCTGGACATCTGTAGCTGGGACTTGATTTCTACCCATAACATTTGGACCAAGGGATGTTCCACCCTGCTATCCGTTCCCAATTTTTCTCCATCTGGAACAGTCTACTGGACGACTGGATTATAGTGTACTGTCTCACCAGAGAAGTACCAACAGATAAGACATCATTTTTCTTTAATTTAAATCACCTGCATGATACATTAATGGATCTCTGAGAGTATGCTTCATGCTTGTGCTTGTGTGCAGTATTTTCCTGAAAGTAGTATATAGTAGAATTATTGCTTGAAGATATAGCTATTGTCATGATACTTACGCTTTGCGGAATGATTAGCCTTATAATGGTAGCATTGAAACCCAAACAAGCTTGTCATTAAAGTGATACTTTTTTTTGCCTCAGTCTGAGAGCCCCCTTCATGCGATTTGGTATACCAAAGTCCATGGATTTCATCCGTCAGGTAAAGGTATCTAATTGAATTATTCATTGGACAATACAGGTAGTTGAATTATAATATGATAACACTGTATTTCATAACAAACCATCATAGTTCAGGACCTTACACATAACCTCAAACCTTACATAACTTAGGCATAACTTGTAACTTCTTCATTTTTTTGTTTGTATGTTAGGGGATTATCAAGGCCTTAGAACTTTGCTATATTATCAGATTATTATTGTCATTCATAATGGTAGGCAGACCTCAATAGGTATAATATTAAGTATAATTTGTGATTATCTGACTGTGGCACCTTGCAGAGAGCAAATACCTGAATATATTCTGAGTAATAAGTTCAAACCTTGGTTTGGTATCTTTTTAAACCCACTCCCCCTCCACTGAGCTACCATAAATTGATGAAATAACAATAGTTGCTGCCCCCTTTGGTTGATTGTATTCCAGTGAAGTGGTACCTACAACCCTAATTTCCACTCTCAACGAAAGGGGGTGACAACCAAGTTCAACCTTCAAGTTCAACCTTCAAAATCTTCAATTTCATACTTCAAGTTCAAACTCCAAGTTCAACCTTCAAGTTCAAACTTCAAGTTCAAGATTCAAGTTCAACCATCAAGTTCAACCTTCAAGTTCAACCTTCAAGTTCAACTTCAAGTTCAAACTTCAAGTTCAAACTTCAATTCAAACTTCAAATTCAAACATCAAGTTCAAACTCCGAGTTGAACCTGCAAGTTCAACCTTCCAGTTCAACCTATGAGTTAGACTTCAAGTTCAACATTCTAGTTTGACCTTCAAGTTGGAACTTCAAGTTGAACCTTCGAGTTCAACCTTCAAGTTCAACCTTCAAGTTCAACTCCAAGATCAAACTTCAAGTTCAACCTTCAAGTTCAACCTTCAAGTTCAAACTTCAAGTTCAAACTTCGAGTTCAAACTCCTAGTTCAACTTCGAGTTCAACCTTCAAGTTCAACCTTCAAGTTCAAGTTCAACCTTCAAGTTGAACTTCAAGTTCAACCGTCAAGTTCGACCTTCAAGTTCAAACTTCAAGTTCAAACTTCGAGTTCAACCTTCAAGTTCAACTTCAAGTTCAAACTCCAAGTTCAAACTTCAAGTTTAACTTCAAGTTCAATCTTCATGTTCGAACTTCAAGTTCAAACTTCAAGTTGAACCATCAAATACAACCTTCAAGTTCAACCTACAAGTTTAACTTCAAGTTCACCATTCAAAATCTGATTTCAAGTTATAACTTCACGTTCAAACTCCAAGTTCAACCTTCAAGTTCAAACTTCAAGTTCAACCTTCAAGTTCAACTTCAATTTCAAACTTCAAGTTCAACCTTCAAGTTCAACCTCCGAGTCCGAACTTCAAGTTGAACCTTCGAGTTCAACCTTCGAGTTCAAACTCCAAGTTCAACTTCGAGTTCAACCTTCAAGTTCAACCTTCAAGTTCAACCTTCAAGCTCAAGTTCAACCTCCAAATTGAACTTCAAGTTCAACTGTCAAGTTCAACCTTCAAGTTCAAACTCCAAGTTCAACCTTCAAGTTCAACCTTCAAGTTCAAACTTCAAGTTCAACCTTCAAGTTCAACCTTCAAGTTCAACTTCAAGTTTATAGTTCAAGTTGAACCTTCAAGTTGAACCTTCAAGTTGAACCTTCAAGTTCAACCTTCAAGTTTGACTTCAAGTTCAATCTTCAATTTCAAACTTCTAGTTCAAACTTCAAGTTCAACCTTCGAGTTCAAACTTCAAGTTCAAGATTCAAGTTCAACCTTCAAGTTCAACCTTCAAGTTCAACTTCAAGTTCAAACTTCAATTCAAACTTCAATTTCGAACTTCAACTTTAAACTCCGAGTTGAACCTGCAAGTTCAACCTTCAAGTTCAACCTACAAGTTCAACTTCGTGTTCAACCTTCAAGTCCAAACTTCAAGTTCTAACTTCAAGTCGAACCTTCAAGTTCAACCTTCTAGTTCAACCTTCAAGTTTAACTCCAAGTTCTACCTTCAAGTTTGACTTCAAGTTCAACCTTCAAATTCAAATTTCAAGTTCAACCTTGAAGTTCAACCTTCAAGTCCAACCTTCAAGTTCGACCTTCAAGTTAAAACTCCAAGTTCAAACTTCAAGTTCAACCTTTAAGTTCAACATTCAAGTTCAACCTTCAAGTTCAAACTCCAAGTTCAAACTTCAAGTTCAAACATCAAGTTGAACCTTCAAGAACAACCTTCAAGTTCAACCTACAAGTTTAACTTCAAGTTCAACATTCAAGTTCAACCTTCGATTCCAAACTTCAAGTTCAAACTTCGAGTTCAACCTTCAAGTTCAAACTTCAAGTTCAAACTTCAAGTTCAATCTTCAAGATCATCCTTCAAGTTCAAACTTCGAGTTGAACCTCAAAGTTCAACCTTCAAGTTCAAACTTCTAATTCAACCTTCAAGCTCAAACTTCGAGTTGAACCCTCAAGTTCAAAATTCAAGTAGAACCTGCAAGTACAACCTTCAAGTTCAACCTTCAAGTATCACTACAAGTTCAAACTTCGAAATCAACCTTCGAGTTCGACCTTCAAGCTCATACTTCATGTTGAACCTTCAAGTTCAACCTTCGAGTCCAACCTTCGAGTCCAAACTTCGAGTAGAACCTTCAAGTTGAACCTTCAAGTTCAACCTTCGAATTCAACCTTCGAGTTCAAACTTCAAGTTCAACCTTCAAGTTCAATCTTCAAGTTCAAACTCCAAATTCAACTTCTGAGTTCAACCTTCAAGTTCAACCTCCGAGTTCAACTTCAAGTTCATACTTCAAGTTCAAACTTCAAGTCCAACCTTCAAGTTCAAACTTCAAGTTCAACCATTGAATGTAACCTTCTAGTTCAATCTTCAAGTTTAACTTCAAGTTCAACATTCAAGTCCAAACTTCAAGTTGAACATTTGAGCTCAAACTTCAAGTTGAACCTTCAAGTTCAAAATTCAAGTTGAACCTCCAAATTCAAACTTCGAGTTCAACCTTGAAGTTCAACCTTCAAGTTCAACCTTCAAGTTCGACCTTCAAGTTCAAACTACAAGTTCAAACTTCAAGTTCAACCTTTGTTGGATAAATAGTTTTTAGTTGTGTTTATAATAGATTTTTATTCAAACTTGTGGACTGTACATTTATTTGATTGCGATAAATCATTGACATTTTTCAACATCATTTTTGAGTTTTCGTTGCTAAGTAAAGAACACTGTTGCTAGCGTTACTAGCGTACCAGGTACACATAACATGGTTGCCAGATTGTGCCGAAAGTGTCAGTTTATGGAAATTTTCAAACATATAGCCACCGCCTTGAAGGGCTCCTTCAAATTAACACCGTTTTCACATCACATTGAGTTCAGGTCAGATGGATTTTGTGTCTCCATGGGTAGAGGGTGTAGATGTCTCACGCTCCTCTTGATAACAGCTTTTGTCGTTTGGATTTCAGCAACTCTTGATTTGCCGTCCTTTCCTTCAATCAATTGAAGAATGCGTCCCAGCATCCATTGGTAGGAAGGTTGGTTATTACCCTTAATGAGTACCAGGGTTCCAGGCTGCAGGTTTGGGTGTGAAGTTTCTCCTGTCCATTTGTAGGACTGATGCAATTGAGAAATGTACTCCTTTGAAAAGCGTATCCAAAATCGTTGCTTCAATTGCTGGAGATGGTCATATTTAGTAAGTCGATTAGAGGGAGTGGATAAAAGGTCAGGAGTTGGTAATTGATTACCAGGGCGTCCGAGAAGGAAGTGTGATGGAGTTAATGGTTCTAGGTCGTTAGGGTCATTTGTCATACTGTATAACGGTCTTGAATTGAGAATACTTTCAATTTGAGAAAGTAATGTAGAAAATGCTTCGTATGTTAAAGAAGTATTATTCATACTCCGCATCAAATGATGTTTCATACTCTTTACTGCTGCTTCCCAGAGGCCACCAAAATTCGGGCTATATGGAGGTATAAAATGCCATGTAATATTTAATTTACAGGAAAACTGTTGAATACTAGCTTGATTATCATTCAAGAATTTGCCAAGTGCCTTCAGCTTATTGGATGCTCCTTTAAATGTAGATCCATCATCAGAATTGATATTAGTTGGGAGTCCCCTTCTAGATATGAATCTGTTAAAACATGCGAAAAAACACTCTGTGGTCATATCAGATAGTAGTTCAAGATGGATTGCTTTTGTTATGAAACACACGAAAACACATACATAACCTTCAATCAATTTACAACCACGTCCTTGCTTATCCTTAATCAAAAACGGGCCTGCATAGTCGATTCCAACGTTTTGAAAAGGAATTGTTGGCATAATACTTTCATTTGGTAAACTTCCAATTGTTGCTTCAAACGGAATGGGTTTGTGTTTGAAACAGGCAATGCATTTATTAACGATTTTCTTTGATAAGACTCTACCACCAATAGCCCAATACCTTTGTCTGACGTTAGATAATAATAGTTGGGGTCCAGGATGTAGAAGACTATTATGCATATAAGTGAATATTAAAATAGTGAGAGGATGTTTAGATGACAACAAAATCGGATGTTTTACATGATCAGCTAAATAAGTATTTGTTAGTCTACCTCCAACACATAGTAAACCATGGTGGTTAAGAAATGGAGAGAGAGAAAATAGCTTATTTTGTCTGTTTAATTGTCTTTTTTTTTGTAAGGATCTCTATTTCATTTTCAAATGACTCTGATTGTGAAATTTTCAATAATTTTATAAAAGCAGATTCTATTTCAACAACCGTCAATGGCCCAGTATTTTTAGTGTTCAATCGAAGATTTTCAATGAATCGACAGATATATGTGAATACTCATTTCAACTTGTGAAGATTGGAATATTGTTCAAATAATTCAAAAGAAATTGATGGTGATTGGTGTTCCATGACCTTATACAATTGAGATTTTTGTTTTTTCATTTCTGGTAGAATAATGATAGGATTCTTGTTAAGTTCAGAATAACGTAATTCAAACCAATCAGTTTCAGTTGAATCAGAAAGAAATTCAGGACCGAGCCACCAAATTTCAGAGTTTATCAATTGATCAGGTAATTTTCCCCTAGAGGCAACGTCTGCCGGGTTATCTTTTGATTTAACATAGAACCAGCTTGATTGACAGGTGATCTGTTGAATTTTGGCCACTCTGTTTCCTACAAAAACTTCGAGTGATGTTGGTTGTTGTTCCAGCCATGCTAGAACGACTTGAGAGTCCGACCAAAAATATATGGGAATATCAAGTCCTAAAGAGGTTAGGATTTGTTCAGAAAATTGTGCACCTAATAGAGCTGCACAGAGCTCTAATCGAGGTATAGACAAAAGTTTAATTGGTGCTACTTTTGCCTTGGAACAAAGTAAGTTTAGTTTAACTTGTTCTACTGAATTCTTACTTCGTACATAAAAACAACATGAATATGCATGTTGACTTGCGTCACAAAAACAGTGGATATCAATAGCTGTATAGTCTGCTCCCAACACATTTCTAGGAATTCTTAGTGAATTCAAATCAGATAGTTTGTTCCTGAAATCATTCCACTGATGGAAATAGTCATCAGGAATAGATTCATCCCAATTGAGTTTAAGAGACCACAATTTTTGTATTATAATTTTGGCCAAAATAATAGTGGGACTTAGGAGTCCTAATGGGTCATAGACTTGCGCAATCTCTGAAAGTATTTGCCTTTTCGAAATTGTTCCTGCTCCATTTTTTTCCGAGATTGCAATGGAATATCGTAATTGGTCGGTATTGCTATACCATTTTATTCCTAAGGTTTTTGAACATTCATGTTCACCTAAGGATAGAATGCCTAAGGGATCATTTTCAATATTGAGCTGTGATAATGTTTGTGGATGATTAGATATCCATTTTCTTAGAATGAATCGTGCTGATGCTGAATGATCATACTGTAATTTACAAATATTAGATCAAATTTCATGATTGTTGTGACCTGTTAAGAGATCATCTACGTAAAAATCATTCATAATGGCTTTGGAAACTAGTTCATCATCAATTGAGGTACCTAATGTTTTGATACATTTTACTGCAAGGTATGGAGCAGATGTGGTTCCATAGGTCACAGTATTCAGTTGATAACAGCTGATATCTTGATCAACGTCTGATCTCCAAAGAATTGATTGTAATGCCTATATTTTGGATGGATAAGAATTTGGCGGTACATCTTCATTATATCTGATGATACAACGTAAGTATGCAATCTGAATCTTAATAAAATAGGTAGAATATCATTTTGAATTTTAGGTCCTGTGTATTGCAGATCATTAATTGACCACACATTGTCAGAAGGACATGATCCGTTGAATACTACTCTTAATTCAGTGCTTAAACTGCTATCTTTCAGTATTCCGTGATGAGGTAAAAAATGAATAGGACCTAATTGCTTTGAATCATCCACTTTTGTCATATGACCTAAGGAGACGTATTCATTAATGAAATCATGATATTGATGTTTAAGTTGTATATTGTTTGCTAGTTTACGTTCTAGAGATAAAAATTGTTTTTTTGCTATATTATATGAATCACCTAGCAAGTCCGGAGAAAATTTTAATGGTAATTCGACTACAAATCTACCTTCATCATTACGATAAGTAGTTGTGTCAAAAATATTCTCACATTCTTGATCATCTGATGACATCAAATTGATGCTGCTTAGTTTTTCTATCTCCCAGAATCGTTTTAATTGATTGTCTTCAGTGATAGTTTTTGTGAAATTGCATTGTAGTTTTGGCTGTTTATTAGGAATAGACGCCATTCCGGATACAATCCACCCCAATTTGGTGTTTTGTAAGACAGGTTTATTTTTTCCAAAAGATATGCTCCCAATATCTAACAATTCCCAAAATAGACTTGCTCCTATGATTGCATCAATTTCTCTAGGTTCTTGAAATTGAGGATCAGACAATTGGATATTATCTGGGATATTCCAATCCAGAATTGAAATATTTTGTGATGGAATTTCACTAGAAATAGTAGAAATCACGTAACATTGTAAAGTTGTATTGTAATTGTTGACTCGAGAAAATAGATTAATTATACACTTTTTAGTAAGATTCGATACTGTTTGATTTATTCCCACAATAGATAGTTTTGTAGGCAATAATGGTAATTCCAGTTTGTACACGAAACTTTCCGTTATCAGGTTAGTTTGAGACCCACTGTCAAGTAGAGCTCGACAGTTAACCATTTCACCCTGTATGTTGGGTACATTGAAAATAACCGTTGAGAGTAATACTTGTCTGTTAACTGTGAAAGTATTAACAACTAATGGGTTGACTAAAAATGATTGTGTGGATGCTTCTTGTTGAATTACAACATTAGTGGACGGACTTTCATTTTTTGGATGTAATAATGTATTATGCTTTAGCTTGCAAAGTCTACATGGACCTAAATAACATTTTTCAGTGCTATGTCCACTTCTTAGACAGTTTCTGCATAAATGCAATTTTTCCACTTCAGAAATTCTGTTTGCGTTATTCCATTTCAGGAATTCTGGACAACTGTAAATTAGGTGATCTTTGCGGCAAAAATTGCAACTTCCTTTATTGTAAGATAGATTGACTCGCGAAGATTTGTTGTAGGATTTTGATGAATGTGCTTGATTAGAAATATGCGCTGAATTGTGATCTTGAATGTCTTCCAAAAGATCAGCTTCACTTTTAAGGAATTCCAGGAAATCATTTAGGTTTGGAAATTCATCACAATCAATTTCTTTTCATTCTCTCAAACTTTGTTTGTCTAATCGATTAGAGATTATGTAAATAAGTAGTGAATCGCATAGATTGTCTTTGCTCACTTTTAGATTGTCAATTGCTGATAGATCATGAGAAATATTGTCAAGAAATTGTCTGAAACAACTTGAAGTTTCCTTTTGAATCGTTTCTAAATTGAATAGACTTTTAATGTGTTTATTAACTGATAAACGTTTTTTATCAAATCGCTCTGTAAGTGCATTCCAGGCACTTGTAAATGGGTCGTCTTGTGCTACTTCTGTATTGTCTACTAATCTTTTAGCATAACCATCAACCGAAGCACGAAGCAATTGATATTATTTGTGATTGCTTGAAATTGAATCTGTGTTCATCACAAAAGCAAATGCCATCTTGAAATCTAACCAGTGTTCATACTCACCTTTCAAAACTGGTATTTTCATTTTGGGAACCATTAAATTGTGCAATGAGTCTAATTGAGCAAAATTTGTTGAAACTGCACCTTGCAAATTGTGAGGAGTAATCGCCTGTGGTAATTGAGTCTGTGTGGGAGTAATTGTTTGATTTGTTTGTGATTTACAATGAGATATGTATTCCTTCAAAAATGCCATTGCTTGACAATATATGAGTTCAAATTGTTCTCTTTCATTGTAATGACCATCCAATTGATCATCCTCGCACGCAGTCTCAATTTTTACTTGAATATCTTCAAATTCTTGATATAAACCTGAATAGTTTTGACATTTCAATTCAACTCCAATATCTGAAGGCTCATGACATGGTGTAGCAATTTTGATTGAATCTATGTATTTTTCCAAATGTGTTAATTTTTGTTTAGCTGTTCCGCGTAATCGAATGTTCATTTTTAATTGTTCAGACATGGCGAAGCATGAAATATCAAATGATCACTTTATTCAAATCTGTAGATTACTAATCAATTCATGAAAGCATCTAATTCCAAACAGTTATCAATAAGCTACAAAGTGGATACAGGAAGGATGGGATGGAGGATGGGATAATCGAATTACTGACTGTTGACTGTTTGTTTGTCGGTCTTGAGAAAACTGCGAGCCTTTTTCTCCTCTTTATGCCTGGTGTATCCAGGTTCGAATGGACCAATATGTTGGATAAATAGTTTTTAGTTGTGTTTATAATAGATTTTTATTCAAACTTGTGCACTGTACTTTTATATGATTGCGATAAATCATTGACATTTTTCATCATCATTTTTGAGTTTTCGTTGCTAAGTAAAGAACACTGTTGCTAGTGTTACTAGCGTACCAGGTACACATAACATGGTTGCCAGATTGTGCCAAAAGTGTCAGTTTATGGAAATTTTCAAACAACATTCAAGTTCAACATTCAAGTTCAACCTTCAAGTTCAAACTCCAAGTTCAACCTTCAAGTTCAACTTCAAGCTTAAATTACAAGTTCAAACTTCAGGAACAAACTTCAAGTTCAACCTTTAAGTTTATCTCCAAGTTCAACCTTCAAGTTGAATCTCCGAGTTCAACCTCGAGTTCTTACTTCAAGTTCAACCTTCAAGTTCAAACTTCAAAATTAACCTTGAAGTTCAACTTCAATTTCAAACTTCAAGTTCGAACTTAAAGTTCATCCTTGCTGTTCAACCTTCAAGTTCAACCTCCAGATTCAACTTCATGTCAAACTCAAAGTTCAACCTTCAAGTTCATTCTCCGAATCAAACCTTCAAGCTCATACTTCAAGTTCAACCTCCAAGTTCGAACTTCAAGTTCAAGATTCAAGTTCTACTTTCGAGTTCAACCTTCAAGTTCAACTTCAAGTTCAAACTCCAAGTTCAAACTCTAATTCAAACTTCAAGTTCAAACTTAAAGTTCAAACTTCGAGTTGAACCTTCAAGTTCAAACTTCAAGTTCAACCTACAAGTTCAACATCAAGTTCAACCTTCAAGTTCACCTTCAAGTTCAACCTTCAAGTTCAACCTTCAAGTTCAATTTTCAAGTTCAACCTCCAAGTTCAAACTTCAAGTTCAACCTTTAAGTTCAAGTTCAACCTTCAAATTCAAACTTCAAGTTCAACCTTCAAGTTCAACCTTCAAGTTCAACTTCAAGTTCAAACTTCAAGTTCAAACTTCAAGTTGAACCTTCAAGTACAACCTTCAAGTTCAACCTACAAGTTTTACTTCAAGTTCAACATTCAAGTTCGACTTTCGAATTATAACTTCAAGTTGAACCTTCGAGTTCAACCTTCAAGTTCAACCTTCCAGTTCAAGTTCAAGATCAAACTTTAAGTTCAACCTTCGAGTTCAACCGTCAAGTTCAACCTTCATGTTCAAACTTCAAGTTCAAACTTCGAGTTCAACCTTCAAGTTCAACTTCAAGTTCAAACTTCAAGTTTAACCCACAAGTTCAAATTCAAGTTCAATATTCAAGTTCAACCTTCAAGTTCAACCTGTAAGTTCAACATCAAGATCAAACTTCAAGTTCAAACTTCAAGTTCAAACTTCAAGTTCAACCGTCAAGTTCAACCTTCAAGTTCAAACTTCAAGTTCAAACTTCGACTCCAACCTTCAAGTTCAACTTCAAGTTCAAACTTCAAGTTCAACCTACAAAGTTAACTTCAAGTTCAACATTCAAGTTCAACCTTCAAGTTCAAATTTCAAGTTCAAACTTCGAGTTCAACCTTCAAGTTCAACCTTCAAGGTCAACTTCAAGTTCAACCTTCAAGTTCAACCTTCAAGTTCAACCTTCAAGTTGAACCTTCAAGTTGAACCTTCGAGTTGAACCTTCAGGTTGAACCTTCAAGTTCAATCTTCAAGTTCAACCTTCAAGTTCAACCTTCAAGTTTATCTTCAAGTTCAATCTCCAATTCCAAACTTCAAGTTCAAATCTCAAGTTCAACCTTCAAGTTGAATATTCAAGTTCAAGATTCAAGTTCATTCTTCAAGTTCAACCTTCAAGTTCAACCTTCAAGTTCAACTTCAAGTTCAAACTTTGAGTTCAAACTTCAAGTTGAACCTTCAAGTACAACCTTCAAGTTCAGCCTACAAGTTTTACTGCAAGTTCAACATTCAAGTTCGACCTTCAAATTCGAACTTCAAGTTGAACCTTCGAGTTCAACCTTCAAGTTCAACCTCCAAGTTCAACTTCAAGTTCAAACTTTAAGTTCAAACTTCAAGTTGAACCTTCAAGTACAACCTACAAGTTCAACCTACAAGTTTTACTTCAAGTTCAACATTCAAGTTCGACCTTCAAATTCGAAATTCAAGTCGAACCTCCGAGTTTAACCTTCAAGTTCAAACTTCAAGTTCAAACATCGAGTTCAAACTCCAAGTTCGACTTCAAGTTCAACCTTTGAGTTCAACCTTCAAGTTCAACCTCCAAGTTCAACCTCCAAGCTCAAGTTCAACCTTCAAGTTGAACTTCATCAAGTTCAACCGTCAAGTTCAACCTTCAAGTTAAAAATTCGAGTTCAAACTTCTAGTTCAACCTTCAAGTTCAACTTCAAGTTCAAACTTCAAGTTGAACAATCAAGTACAACCTCCAAGTTCAACCTACAAGTTCAACTTCAAGTTCAACCTACAAGTTCAACTTCAAGTTCAAACTTCCAGTTCAAACTCCAAGTTCAACCTTCAAGTTCAAACTTCGAGTTTAACCTTCAAGTTCAAACTTCAAGTTCAACCTTCGAGTTCAACCTTCGAAATCTTCAATTTCATACTTCAAGTTCAAACTTCAAGTTCAACCTTCAAGTTCAAACTTCAAGTTCAAGATTCAAGTTCAACCCTCATGTTCAACCTTCAAGTTCAACCTTCAAGTTCAACCTTCAAGTTCAACTTCAAGTTCAAACTTCAATTCAAACTTCAAATTCAAACTTCAAGTTCAAACTCCTAGTTGAACCTGCAAGTTCAACCTTCAAGTTCAACCTATGAGTTAGACTTCAAGTTCAACATTCTAGTTTGACCTTCAAGTTCGAACTTCAACTTGAACCTTCGAGTTCAACCTTCAAGTTCAACCTTCAAGTTCAACTTCAAGATCAAACTTCAAGTTCAACCTTCAAGTTCAACCTTCAAGTTCAAACTTCAAGTTCAAACTTCGAGTTCAAACTCCTAGTTCAACTTCAAGTTCAACCTTCAAGTTCAACCTTCAAGCTCAAGTTCAACCATCAAGTTGAACTTCAAGTTCAACCGTCAAGTTCGACCTTCAAGTTCAAACTTCAAACTCAAACTTCGAGTTCAACCTTCAAGTTCAACTTCAAGTTCAAACTCCAAGTTCAAACTTCAAGTTCAACTCCAAGTTCAAACTTCATGTTCGAACTTCAAGTTGAACCATCAAGTACAACCTTCAAGTTCAACCTACAAGTTTAACTCCAAGTTCACCATTCAAAATCTGATTTCAAGTTATAACTTCACGTTCAAACTCCAAGTTCAACCTTCAAGTTCAAACTTAAAGTTTAACCTTCAAATTCAACTTCAATTTCAAATTTCAAGTTCAACCTTCAAGTTCAACCTCCAAGTTCGAACTTCAAGTTGAACCTTCGAGTTCAACCTTCAAGTTCAACTTCAAGATCAAACTTCAAGTTCAACCTTCAAGTTCAACCTTCAAGTTTAACCTCCAAGTTCAAACTTCGAGTTCAAACTCCAAGTTCAACTTCAAGTTCAACCTTCAAGTTCAACCTTCAAGTTTAACCTTCAAGCTCAAGTTCAACCTCAAAATTGAACTTCAAGTTCAACTGTCAAGATCAACCTTCAAGTTCAAACTCCAAGTTCAATCTTCAAGTTCAACCTTCAAGTTCAACCTTCAAGTTCAAACTTCAAGTTCAAACTTCAAGTGCAACCTTCAAGTTCAACCTTCAAGTTCAACTTCAAGTTTATAGTTCAAGTTGAACCTTCAAGTTGAACCTTCAAGTTGAACCTTCAAGTTGAACCTTCAAGTTGAACCTTCAAGTTGAACCTTCAAGTTCAACTCTTAAGTTTGACTTCAAGTTCAATCTTCAATTTCAAACTTCTAGTTCAAACTTCAAGTTCAACCTTCGAGTTCAAACTTCAAGTTCAAGATTCAAGTTCAACCTTCAAGTTCAACCTTCAAGTTCAACTTCAAGTTCAAACTTCAAGTTCAAACTTCAATTCAAACTTCAATTTCAAACTTCAAGTTTAAACTCCGAGTTGAACCTGCAAGTTCAACCTTCAAGTTCAACCTACAAGTTCAACTTCGAGTTCAACCTTCAAGTTCAAACTCCAAGTTCTAACTACAAGTCGAATCTTCAAGTTCAATCTTCAAGTTTAACTTCAAGTTCTACCTTCAAGTTTGACTTCAAGTTCAACCTTCAAATTCATATTTCAAGTTCAACCTTGAAGTTCAACCTTCAAGTCCAACCTTCAAGTTCGCCCTTCAAGTTCAAATTCCAAGTTCAAACTTCAAGTTCAACCTTGAAGTTCAACATTCAAGTTCAACCTTCAAGTTCAAACTCCAAGTTGAAACTTCAAGTTCAAACATCAAGTTGAACCTTCAAGAACAAATCTCAAGTTCAACCTACAAGTTTAACTTCAAGTTCAACCTTCAAGTTCAACCTCCAAGCTCAAGTTCAACCTTCAAGTTGAAACTTCAAGTTCGAACTTCTAGTTCAACCTTCAAGTTCAACTTCAAGTTCAAACTTCAAGTTGAACCATCAAGTACAACCTTCAAGTTCAACCTACAAGTTCGACTTCAAGTTCAACATTCAAGTTCTAATTTCAAGTTCAAACTTCAAGTTCAAACTCCAAGTTCAACCTTCAAGTTCAAACTTCGAGTTTAACCTTCAAGTTCAAACTTCAAGTTCAACCTTCAAGTTCAACCTCAATTTCAAACTTCAAGTTCAACCTTCAAGTTCAACCTGCAAGTTCGAACTTCAAGTTGAACCTTCGAGTTCAACCTTCAAGTTCAACCTTCAAGTTCAACTCCAAGATCAAACTTCTTGTTTTACCTTCAAATTCAACCTTCAAGTTCAAACTTCAAGTTCAAACTTCGAGTTCAAACTCCAAGTTCAACTTCAAGTTCAACCTTCAAGTTCAACCTTCAAGTTCAACCTCTAAGTTCAACCTTCAAGCTCAAGTTCATCCTTCATGTTGAACTTCAAGTTCAAACTTCAAGTTCAAACTCTAATTCAAACTTCAAGTTCAAACTTTAAGTTCAAACTTCGAGTTGAACATTCGAGTTCAAACTTCAAGTTCAACCTACAAGTTCAACATCAAGTTCAATCTTCAAGTTTAACTTCAAGTTCAACCTTCAAGTTTAATTTTCAAGTTCAACTTCCAAGTTCATACTCCAAGTTCAACCTTCAAGTTCAACCTTCGAGTTCAACCTTCAAGTTCAAACTCCAAGTTCAACCTCCAAGTTCAACCTTCAAGTTCAACTTCAAGTTCGAACTTCAAGTTCAAACTTCAAGTTGAACTTCAAGTTCAACATTCAAGTTCAACCTTCAAGTTCAACCTTCAAGTTCAACTTCAAGATCAAACTTCAAGTTCAAACTTCAAGTTCAACCGTCAAGTTCAACCTTCAAGTTCAAACTTCAAGTTCAAACTTCGAGTTCAACCTTCAAGTTCAACTTCAAGTTCAAACTCCAAGTTCAACCTACAACTTTAACTTCAAGTTCAACATTCAAGTTCAACCTTCAAGTTCAAACTTCAAGTTCAAACTTCGAGTTCAACCTCCAAGTTCAACCTTCAAGTTCAAACTTCAAGTTCAACCTTCAAGTTCAACCTTCAAGTTCAACGTTCAAGTTCAACTTCAAGTCCAAACTTCAAGTTGAACCTTCAAGTTGAACCTTCAAGTTGAACCTTCAAGTTGAACCTTCAAGTTGAACCTTCAAGTTGAACCTTCAAGTTCAACCTCCAAGTTCATCCTTCAAGTTCAACCTTCAAGTTCAACCTTCAAGTTCAACTTCGAGTTCAAACTTCAAGTTCAAACCTCAATTCAAACTTCAAATTCAAATTTTGAGTTCAAAAACCGAGTTGAACCTGCGAGTTCAACCTTCAAGTTCAACCTACAAGTCCAACTTCAAGTTGAACCTTCAAGTTTGAACTTCAAGTTCAAACTACAAGTTGAACCTTCAAGCTCAACCTTTAAGTTTAACTTTAAGTTCTACCTTCAAGTTTGACTGAAAGTTCAACCTTCAAATTCAAACTTCAAGTTCAACCTTGAAGTTCAACCTTCAAGTTCATCCTTCAAGTTCAACCTTCAAGTTCGACCTTCAAGTACAAACTCCAAGTTCAAACTTCAAGTTCAATCTTCAAGTTCAACATTCAAGTTCAACCTTCAAGTTCAAACTCCAAGTTCAGACTTCAAGTTCAAACATCAAAATGAACCTTCGAGTACAACCTTCAAGTTTAACCTACAAGTTCAACTTCAAGTT
Organism: Phaedon cochleariae; assembly: GCA_918026855.4. NCBI lineage: Eukaryota > Metazoa > Arthropoda > Insecta > Coleoptera > Chrysomelidae > Phaedon > Phaedon cochleariae. The sequence goes on from OU896717.1 coordinate 16,676,191, forward strand.
CAACATTCAAGTTCAACCTTCAAGTTCAAACTTCAGGTTCAAACTTCGAATTCAACCTTCAAGTTCCACTTCAAGCTTGAATTACAAGTTCAAACTCCAAGATCAAACTTCAAGTTCAACCTTCAAGTTCAAACTTCAAGTTTAACCTTCAAGTTCAACTTCAATTTCAAACTTCAAGTTCGAACTTAAAGTTCATCCTTGCAGTTCAACCTTCAAGTTCAACCTCCAAGTTCAACCTTCAAGTTCAACTTCAAGTTTAAAATTCAAGTTCAAACTTCAAGTTCAAACTTCGAGTTGAACCTTCAAGTTCAAACTGAAAGTTTAACCTACAAGTTCAACATCAAGTTCAACCTTCAAGTTAATCTTCAAGTTCAACCTTCAAGATCAATTTTCAAGTTCAACCTCCAAGTTCAAACTTCAAGTTCAACCTTCAAGTTCAACCTTCAAGTTCAACTTCAAGTTCGAACTTCGAGTTCAAACTTCAAGTTGAACCTTCAAGTACAACCTTCAAGTTCAACCTACAAGTTTAAATTCAAGTTCAACATTCAAGTTCGACCTTCAAATTCGAACATCAAGTTGAACCTTCGAGTTCAACCTTCAAGTTCAACTTCAAGATCGAACTTCAAGATTGAACTCCAAGTTCAAACTTCAAGTTCAAACTTCAAGTTCAACTTTCAAGTTCAACCTTCAAGTTCAACCTCCAAGCTCAAGTTCAACCTTCAAGTTGAACTTCAAGTTCAAACTTCAAGTTCAACCGTCAAATTCAACCTTCAAGTTCAGACTTCAAGTTCAAACTTCGAGTTCAACCTTCAAGTTCAACTCCAAGTTCAAACTCCAAGTTCAAACTTCAAGTTCAACTTCAAGTTCAAACTGCAAGTTCAAACTTCAAGTTCGAACTTCAAGTTCAAACTTCAAGTTGAACCATCAAGTACAACCTTCAAGTTCAACCTACAAGTTCAACTTCAAGTTCAACATTCAGTTTCTAATTTCAAGTTCAAACTTCAAGTTCAAACTCCAAGTTCAAACTCCAAGTTCAACCTTCAAGTTCGAACTTCAAGTTTAACCTTCAAGTTCAACCTTCAAGTTCGAACTTGAAGTTGAACCTTCGAGTTCAACCTCCAAATTCAACCTTCAAGTTCAACTTCAAGATCATACCTCAAGTTCAACCTTCAAGTTCAACCTCCAAGTTCAAACTTCAAGTTCAACCTCCAAGTTCAACCTCCAAGTTCAACCTCCAAGCTCAAGTTCAACCTTCAAGTTGAACTTCAAGTTCAAACTTCAAGTTCAACCGTCAAGTTCAACCTTCAAGTTCAAACTTCAAGTTCAAACTTCGAGTTCAACCTTCAAGTTCAACTCCAAGTTCAAACTTCAAGTTCAAACTTCAAGTTCAACTCCAAGTCCAACTTCAAGTTCAAACTGCAAGTTCAAACTTCAAGTTCAAACTTCAAGTTCAAACTTCAAGTTGAACCATCAAGTACAACCTTCAAGTTCAACCTACAAGTTTAACTTCAAGTTCAACATTCAGTTTCTAATTTCAAGTTCAAACTTCAAGTTCAAACTCCAAGCTAACCTAAGGTATGTTACTAGATCTAGTAACCTAACCTAGGATATGTTACCAGATCTAGTAACCCAACCTAAGATATGTTACCAGATCTAGTAACCTAACCTAAGATATGTTACTAGATCTAGTCCCCTAACCTAGGATATGTCACCAGATCAAGTAACCCAACCTTAGATATGTTTACAATTTTGAGGAATTTTTGCAATTTTCAGGAATTTTTGCGATTTTTGCTATTTGCAGCTATTTTTTCAAATTTTTACAATTTTCAGGAATTTTTGCGATTTTTGCAATTTTCAGGAATTTTTGCGATTTTTGCAATTTTCAGGAATTTTTGCGATTTTTGCTATTCTCAGGAATTTTGCAAATTCTGCTATTTTTGCAATTTTCAAGCATTTTTGCAATTTTCATAGATTTCCGCAATTTTCAGGATTTTTTGCAATTTTTGCAATTTTCAGGAATTTTTGCAGTTTTTGCAATTTTCAGGAATTTTTGCAATTTTCAGGCATTTTTGCGATTTTTGCAATTTTCAGGTATTTTTGCGATTTTTGCTATTCTCAGGAATTTTGCAAATTCTGCTATTTTTGCAATTTTCATAGATTTCCGCAATTTTCAGGATTTTTTGCAATTTTCAGGAATTTTTGCAGTTTTTGCAATTTTCAGGCATTTTTGCGATTTTTGTAATTTTCAGGAATTTCTTGAAATTTTTACAATTTTCCGGAATTTTTGCAATTTTCAGAAATTTTTGCAATTTTCAGGCATTTTTGCGATTTTTGCTATTGCAGCTAATTTTTCAAATTTTCACAATTTTCAGGAATTTCTTGAAATTTTTACATTTTTCCGGAATTTTTGCATTTTTGCAATTTTCAGAAATTTTTGCAATTCTTAGGAATTTTTGCAATTTTTGTCATTTTTGCGATTTTTGCAATATTTAGGAATTTTTTGCGATTTTTGCAATTTTCAGGTATTTTTGCGATTTTTGCTATTTTCAGGAATTTTGCGAATTCTGCTATTTTTGCAATTTCCAAGCATTTTTGCAATTTTCATAGATTTCCGCAATCTTCAGGAATTTTTGCAATTTTCTGGAAATTTTCCAATTTTCAGGATATTTTGCAATTTTTGCAATTTTCAGGAATTTTAGCAGTTTTTGCAATTTTCAGGCATTTTTGCGATTTTTGTAATTTTCAGGACATTCTTGAAATTTTTACAATTTTCCGGAATTTTTGCAATTTTCAGAAATTTTTGCAATTCTTAGGAATTTTTGCAATATTTGTCATTTTTGCGATTTTTACAATTTTCAGGAATTTCTTGAAATTTTTACAATTTTCCGGAATTTTTGCGATTTTTGCAATTCTCAGGAATATTTTGAAATTTTTACTATTTTCCGGAATTTTAGCAATTTTCAGTAATTTTTGCTATTTTCAGGAATTTTTAAAGCAGAAATGCTTCAGAAAATATGCAAATATACTGGGCATTCCAATTGAAAAAATTGATTAAGATGTTACCAGATATGGTAACCCAACCTAAGATATGTTACCAGATCTAGTAACCTAACCTGAGATATGTTACTAGATCTAGTAACCTAACCTAGGATATGTTACCAGATCTAGTAACCCAACCTAAGATATGTTACCAGATCTAGTAACCTAACCTAAGATATGTTACTAGATCTAGTAACCTAACCTAGGATATGTTACCAGATCTAGTAACCCAACCTAAGATATGTTACCAGATCTAGTAACCTAACCTAAGATATGTTACCAGATCTAGTAACCTAACCTTAGATATGTTACTAGATCTAGTAACCTAACCTAGGATATGTTACCAGATCTAGTAACCCAACCTAAGATATGTTACCAGATCTAGTCACCCAACCTAAGATATGTTACCAGATCTAGTAACCTAACCTAAGATATGTTACTAGATCTAGTCCCCTAACCTAGGATATTATGTCACCAGATCTAGTAACGTAACTTGAGATATGTTACCAGATCTAGTAACCCAACCTTAGATATGTTTACAATTTTGAGGAATTTTTGCAATTTTCAGGAATTTTTGCGATTTTTGCTATTTGCAGCTATTTTTTCAAATTTTTACAATTTTCAGGAATTTTTGCGATTTTTGCAATTTTCAGGAATTTTTGCGATTTTTGCTATTCTCAGGCATTTTTGCGATTTTTGTAATTTTCAGGAATTTCTTGAAATTTTTACAATTTTCCGGAATTTTTGCAATTTTCAGGAATTTCTTGAAATTTTTACATTTTTCCGGAATTTTTGCATTTTTGCAATTTTCAGAAATTTTTGCAATTCTTAGGAATTTTTGCAATTTTTGTCATTTTTGCGATTTTTGCAATATTTAGGAATTTTTTGAGATTTTTACAATTTTCCGGAATTTTTGGAATTTTCAGTAATTTTTGCAATTTTTGCTATTTTCAGGAATTTTTGAAGCAGAAATGCTTCAGAAAATATGCAAATATACTGGACATTCCAATTAAAAAAATTGATTAAGATGTTACCAGATCTGGTAACCCAACCTAAGATATGTTACCAGATCTAGTAACCTAACCTAAGATATGTTACTAGATCTAGTAACCTAACCTAGGATATGTTACCAGATCTAGTAACCTAACCTAAGATATGTTACTAGATCTAGTAACCTAACCTAGGATATGTTACCAGATCTAGTAACCCAACCTAAGATATGTTACCAGATCTAGTAACCTAACCTAAGATATGTTACTAGATCTAGTAACCTAACCTAGGATATGTTACCAGATCTAGTAACCCAACCTAAGATAGGTTACCAGATCTAGTAACCTAACCTAAGATATGTTACTAGATCTAGTAACCTAACCTAGGATATGTTACCAGATCTAGTAACCCAACCTAAGATATGTTACCAGATCTAGTAACCTAACCTAAGATATGTTACTAGATCTAGTAACCTAACCTAGGATATGTTACCAGATCTAGTAACCCAACCTAAGATATGTTACTAGATCTAGTAACCTGACCTAAGATATGTCACCAGATCTAGTAACCTAACCTAAGATATGTTACTAGATCTAGTAACCTAACCTAGGATATGTTACTAGATCTAGTAACCTAACCTAGGATATGTTACCAGATCTAGTAACCCAACCTAAGATATGTTACCAGATCTGGTAACCTAACCTAAGATATGTTACTAGATCTAGTAACCTAACCTAGGATATGTTACCAGATCTAGTAACCCAACCTAAGATATGTTACTAGATCTAGTAACCTAACCTAGGATATGTTACCAGATCTAGTAACCCAACCTAAGATATGTTACCAGATCTAGTAACCTAACCTAAGATATGTTACTAGATCTAGTAACCTAACCTAGGATATGTTACCAGATCTAGTAACCCAACCTTAGATATGTTTACAATTTTGAGGAATTTTTGCAATTTTCAGGAATTTTTGCGATTTTTGCTATTTGCAGCTATTTTTTCAAATTTTTACAATTTTCAGGAATTTTTGCGATTTTTGCAATTTTCAGGAATTTTTGCGATTTTTGCTATTCTCAGGCATTTTTGCGATTTTTGTAATTTTCAGGAATTTCTTGAAATTTTTACAATTTTCCGGAATTTTTGCAATTTTCAGGAATTTCTTGAAATTTTTACATTTTTCCGGAATTTTTGCATTTTTGCAATTTTCAGAAATTTTTGCAATTCTTAGGAATTTTTGCAATTTTTGTCATTTTTGCGATTTTTGCAATATTTAGGAATTTTTTGAGATTTTTACAATTTTCCGGAATTTTTGCAATTTTTGCTATTTTCAGGAATTTTTGAAGCAGAAATGCTTCAGAAAATATGCAAATATACTGGACATTCCAATTAAAAAAATTGATTAAGATGTTACCAGATCTGGTAACCCAACCTAAGATATGTTACCAGATCTAGTAACCTAACCTAAGATATGTCACTAGATCTAGTAACCTAACCTAGGATATGTTACCAGATCTAGTAACCTAACCTAAGATATGTTACTAGATCTAGTAACCTAACCTAGGATATGTTACCAGATCTAGTAACCCAACCTAAGATATGTTACCAGATCTAGTAACCTAACCTAAGATATGTTACTAGATCTAGTAACCTAACCTAGGATATGTTACCAGATCTAGTAACCCAACCTAAGATATGTTACCAGATCTAGTAACCTAACCTAAGATATGTTACTAGATCTAGTAACCTAACCTAGGATATGTTACCAGATCTAGTAACCCAACCTAAGATATGTCACCAGATCTAGTAACCTAACCTAAGATATGTTACTAGATCTAGTAACCTAACCTAGGATATGTTACTAGATCTAGTAACCTAACCTAGGATATGTTACCAGATCTAGTAACCCAACCTAAGATATGTTACCAGATCTGGTAACCTAACCTAAGATATGTTACTAGATCTAGTAACCTAACCTAGGATATGTTACCAGATCTAGTAACCCAACCTAAGATATGTTACTAGATCTAGTAACCTAACCTAGGATATGTTACCAGATCTAGTAACCCAACCTAAGATATGTTACCAGATCTAGTAACCTAACCTAAGATATGTTACTAGATCTAGTAACCTAACCTAGGATATGTTACCAGATCTAGTAACCAAACCTAAGATATGTTACCAGATCTGGTAACCCAACCTAAGATATGTTACCAGATTTAGTAACCTAACCTAAGATATGTTACTAGATCTAGTAACCTAACCTAGGATATGTTACCAGATCTAGTAACCCAACCTAAGATATGTTACTAGATCTAGTAACCTAACCTAGGATATGTTACCAGATCTAGTAACCAAACCTAAGATATGTTACCAGATCTGGTAACCCAACCTAAGATATGTTACCAGATCTAGTAACCTAACCTAAGATATGTTACTAGATCTAGTAACCTAACCTAGGATATGTTACCAGATCTAGTAACCCAACCTAAGATATGTTACCAGATCTAGTAACCTAACATAAGATATGTTACTAGATCTAGTAACCTAACCTAGGATATGTTACCAGATCTAGTAACCCAACCTTAGATATGTTCACAATTTTCAGGCATTTTTGCGATTTTTGCTATTTGCAGCTATTTTTTCAAATTTTTACAATTTTCAGGAATTTTTGCGATTTTTGCAATTTTCAGGTATTTTTGCGATTTTTGCTATTTTCAGGAATTTTGCAAATTCTGCTATTTTCGCAATTTTCAAGCATTTTTGCAATTTTCATAGATTTCCGCAATCTTCAGGAAATTTTGCAATTTTCTGGAAATTTTCCAATTTTCAGGATTTTTTGCAATTTTTGCAATTTTCAGGAATTTTTGCAGTTTTTGCAATTTTCAGGCATTTTTGCGATTTTTGTAATTTTCAGGAATTACTTGAAATTTTTACAATTTTCCGGAATTTTTGCAATTTTCAGGAATTTTTGCAATTCTTAGGAATTTTTGCAATTTTTGTCATTTTTGCGATTTTCACAATATTCAGGAAATTCTTGAAATTTTTACAATTTTCCGCAATTTTTAGTAATTTTTTTGAAATTTTCACTATTTTCCGGACTTTTTGCAATTTTCTGTAATTTTTGCAATTTTTGCTATTTTCAGGAATTTTTGATCTAGTAACCCAACCTAAGATATGTTACCAGATCTAGTAACCTAACCTAAGATATGTTACCAGATCTAGTAACCCAACCTAAGATATGTTACCAGATCTAGTAACCCAACCTAAGATATGTTACCAGATCTAGTAACCTAACCTAAGATATGTTACCAGATCTAGTAACCTAACCTGAGATATGTTACTAGATCTAGTAACCTAACCTAGGATATGTTACCAGATCTAGTAACCCAACCTTAAATATGTTCACAATTTTGAGGAATTTTTGCGATTTTTGCAATTTTCAGGTATTTTTGCGATTTTTGCCATTTTCAGGAATTTTGCAAATCCTGCTATTTTTGCAATTTTCATAGATTTCCGCAATCTTCAGGAATTTTTGCAATTTTCTGGAAATTTTCCAATTTTCAGGATTTTTTGCAATTTTTTGCAATTTTCAGGAATTTGAGCAGTTTTTGCAATTTTCAGGCATTTTTGCGATTTTTGCAATTTTCAGGAATTTCTTGAAATTTTTACAATTTTCCGGAATTTTTGCAAATTTCAGAGATTTTTGCAATTCTTAGGAATTTTTGCAATTTTTGTCATTTTTGCAGTTTTTGCAATGTTCAGGCATTTTTGCAATTTTCAGGAATTTTTGCAATTCTTAGGAATTTTTGCGATTTTTGCAATATTTAGGAATTTTTTGAAATTTTTACTATTTTCCGGTATTTTTGCGATTTTTGCAATTTTTAGTAATTTTTTGAAATTTTCACTATTTACCGGAATTTTTGCAATTTTCAGTAATTTTTGCAATTTTTGCTATTTTCAGGAATTTTTGAAGCAGAAATGCTTCAGAAAATATGCAAATATACTGGGCTTTCCAATTGAAAAAATTGATTAAGATGTTACCAGATCTGGTAACCCAACCTAAGATATGTTACCAGATCTAGTAACCTAACCTAAGATATGTTACTAGATCTAGTAACCTAACCTAGGATATGTTACCAGATCTAGTAACCCAACCTAAGATATGTTACCAGATCTAGTAACCTAACCTAAGATATGTTACTAGATCTAGTAACCTAACCTAGGATATGTTACCAGATCTAGTAATCCAACCTAAGATATGTTACCAGATCTAGTAACCTAACCTAAGATATGTTACCAGATCTAGTAACCTAACCTAAGATATGTTACTAGATCTAGTAACCTAACCTAGGATATGTTACCAGATCTAGTAACCCAACCTTAGATATGTTTACAATTTTGAGGAATTTTTGCGATTTTTGCAATTTTCAGGAATTT